>JAOVYU010000032.1:13337225-13353842 GCA_025674565.1 Synodontis membranacea | reverse complement strand
CACACTTCTGGTCCTTATACATGTATAAAACACACACACACTTCTGGTCCTTATACATGTATAAAACACACACACACACTTTTGTTCCTTATACATGTATAAAACACACACACACACACACACACACACACACACACACAGGGTACAAGAATAGCAGTAACCTATGGATACTCTGAAGACAAAACACAAGATAAAAACCCATGACAAAAATTTTAATAGATCAGGAATATATAAGAAATATACATCAATTAGGTTTTTAATCACTGTAATAAAATATAATTTAGTACTATGCAGGGCTATTAGTTGTACTGTTTAGGTAAACTAAACTATGAAAACTCCTCCACTTCTTTTGCCATCTCCTGTAAAGAAAAAAAAAAAGAAAGATAATTAATTCAGTTTTACAATTAAGTAATAATGCATTTGCAATAGTGCTGCTGATTGTAATGAATATCAGCTCGGCTCTGATCAATTTGTCCGTACGGCCTTACACAGTAGACAAACTGATATTCAGTACAACAGTGCCAGTGTGAGTGTGATGTTGCTTTCATACAACAGGTCATGAAATTAGTATAGAATAACTGAAATGTCCCAGACAATATGGACAAACGTTTTGTTTAATTTTTGAACCGTCAAAAGGAATAGTTTATAGAGACGCCACAGCTGGAAAGTGCTGCTTGTTGCCATGCCAACGCAGACTGAAGGACAGCCCACAGCAAGTTTAATAACGGTTTCAATGTAATTGCTATTGCTAGAATTTTTTTTACAGTGAACACAGACATACGATGTGATGCACTCAGTGAAATGCTATACTAAGATTACACTTAAAAAAAATAAAATAAAAAAATCAGCACTTGTGGAATGCTTCTTGTCCAATCAAATTAATGGACCAGAATGAACTGATGTGATAAATACCATTTAACACATTTTAAAAATATTTACACTAGTATATACATATCTGTCAGTATTTTTATGCAAAAATTTTATCAAGAATTTGAAATAGCTGAAGTTTTGGTGTATCTGGAAAAGCTCTTAAAAAAAAAAAAAAAGCTTATCTTGAAAAACAAATCTCGATTTAAATCAAAACATGCATTAACAGATTTTATTCCACATTAATGACCTCATAGAATTCTCAATCAACATGTCCTCCATGCAAACACAGTTGCAAAAAAAAAACAAATAAAAAAAAAAACCTTCTATACAAGCAAGGAAAAAGACAGAATCGATCAGTTTTTCATCACATGCCGTACCTGTACAAGTGCGGTCTTGTCATGACTTTTCCTGTGTCTGTAGATGCTCTGGCACAAACGAGCATACAGTTTCTCTAGACGGTCAACTTCATAACCCTCAGTCTTGAGTACTACCTTCTGCAAAAGATCCTGATCCAAAAGATAACAACAATGAGTCACTTTTAGCGGAAATGCTGGAGAAACAAGAGATTAAATACTGCTATTGATTATATTCCATATTACTGTAAAGGTCCTGTGCACTTTCTCGATATAGGAATGTCAATATTTTGCAGTAGAATAGTTCTGGTTAATTAGTTGTAATAAATGTAAATCATGTGTTTTTCATATTCCTGGACTGACCTTAATTATCATATAATCTCAATCTATCTCAAAAGCAAGTGGTACTTCCAAAGACGAGTTTGCAATCATTTTAATGGAAAGGGGAACGAAAAGTGGATGAGGATCATACAATGCTGTTACTTGACCACCTCGGGTACCTACAGTAATCAGAATGTGATCTTCTGTTGTTTGACAGTCCGTTTTAAACTCATCTGAAACACGTACTATCAAACTATTTCCCAGAACAGACAGGGGCTGAGTTAGTGCGGAGAGCGAGCGAGTGGGCTGGGCAAAGCGCAGTTTGCGCATTGCGGAGCTAAGCATGAAACGGGAAACAAAAATAAATTTCCAAAACTTTTCCAGGGCCTGGAAAAATTATTTCTAAATTCCAATGGTTTTCCATGACCGTGGCAACCCTGCAGTATTCTTAAGTCTGTTCTTCCTACATCTCTTATTAATGGCGCAAGCCGTTGGACACCAAACCCTCAGCACTTTTTACGTGGCCCTCGAACAAATGTTCACCTTTAGCTTGCTGTGATCCACAATGAGTGGCTGGCTCCTCTGCTCCAGGATCTTCATGGCAGTGTTCACATCGAGCAGCTTCTGCTGCTGAGCCTGCAATTTTAAGCCTCTGGTCATACGTCTCATTCCTTTCTCTAAAAAAAAAAAAAAAAAAAAAAAAAAAAAAAAAAAAAAAAGAATAAATAAACAATTCAAATACCAGCATCAATACAATCATTTATCACCACAGTCAATAATCGGAAATTAATCAACTCCAGGGTGGTTACAGTAACTCCACATCATCACACCACCCCGTTGTTGAATATTTTCCTAGAACAGCACACCCCGAAGATATGACTCGCCTATCCCTGCAGTTTCCTCTGTACTAGGCTCCGCCCTCTTATCACTCATGTGTTCCATTGGTTGGACCTCGTCATTGTTTCCGCTTTCTCCATCCAGAATTCCAGGAGAAGATTTTCCATTCTGGATCCCATCCACAGGGGAATCGGTGCAATCTGCATCTGCGCCGCTCAAGTGTCCGTTGTGGCTGTGCACGACTTCTGGGATTTCACTCCTGTCCTCTGCTGAAGTAGGATCTTGTGCGCTTTCCACATCCATCTGTTCAGACTCGTTTGCATCCTGCTCTGCTTCCACCCTTTCTGCAGTTTTTCCCTCTTCTTCATCCTCGTCATCGTCGTCGCCTTCATCTGACTCGGCTCCGTTCGAGTCTTTTGTGTGTGAATGTGTGGACTTCTTACGGCGCATAAGCCCATTGCTCCAAAGCCTCCTGCGCCTCCTTTTCTTCTGTGTGGCTATAAAGAAGCAAAAAAAATTTTCCTGTTCGGCATGTAGTACAAAATTCGTATCTACTGCTATTACAGAAATGATGAATAGAATCTTACGTTCACTAGAAAGCAACATTTAATCCAAACACTCATCCAGTGATAAAAGTGCAGGACTTGCAAACAAGGCACACAGATATGATGTGCTGAAAGCCCATTACCTGGTTGTTTCGGTGTAGTCACTGCTGCTGTAACAGTGGCCACATCCTTGGAAGGGCCACTCTCGTTAGTCTTTGACTCCGATGATGCTGGGACTTTTGGCAGAACGTGGTAATATGAAGGTGTATACCTGGATGACGTACAACCTGAAAATAAACACGAGGCAACATTTAAGCTTAAAGTAACATCGAATAAATAAATAAATGTAGTTTGTGCAAGGAGAGAAAAATATCCTCTAAAGCAGAGGTCTACAACCCCCGGTCCGTGGATCATTTGGTACCAGGCCGCAAAGAAAAAATCTTGTGGTTAAAATTATGGTTATTTTTCTTTCATTAGTCTTCCGGATCTTATATTGAAGACTGTTTGACGACCGTTTCTGCCCTCGCCTCACTACCGCACTTGACTCTGGCACGACGTTTCACGCATCAGCGACACAAGCTACCCCATGAAAAAAATGACCCAAAAACAAAATTCACTGGAGAGCTTTTTCGGGAAGGAATGAGCAAATGATGGGACAGCAGAAATTCCACAGACCATCAGCAAAAAGAAATCTGCATTTAAATGAAAATACCAAGATTCCTACCCAAGTTACGGGTTCATCGCAACAGATGATACACAAGCTCCACACCCGCTATCTGAACCCCCGCACCTCTACCTGGTCAGCGGAAAGATTTTCATGCATGAAACCGGTCCGTGGTACAAGAAAGGTTGGGGACCGCTGCTCTAAAGCATGACGTACGTGAATCTCCCTGACAAATCCTGTCATAAATTCTCACTAATTCACAAATCATAGCTGGTGGGTTTGAAATTTACATTTACAGCAGTTGGCAGACACTCTTATCCAGAGTGACAAAGTCCCATGTTAAGCATACAATCTGTTACGAGACTCTACTGGAATGAAATGAATGAATGCCAGATATGCCCTACATCATAACGGCCTAAGAGTAGTACAGCTAAAATCCCTTTCCTCAAAATTCTGATCCAACTCGACAGGGACCCAAATGCATCCTAAAGCGGAGCCTTTCCAAGTCAACCGTCTTTAAGCCAGAGGGCTCGTGATAACCAGATTCAAAGATGCAGAGCTTCATGGATTGCTTGCAAGCTCTCTATGCAGACCTGCATGAACAGCACACTGACGGATCGTAACAGCTGGCCTGCTATTGTTTGCTTTTGGTGCCGTGTTCTGATCTCGGACAATAAAACACAATTAGGCTCTGAAACACAATCACAAACACAACACTAGGATTAAAAAATAAAACAGCTGATGTTAGTGACCCGCTAAGCGCAGCGCACAAGCTAATAGGCAAGATCGAGTTTTCTTTTCTCCTTCACCTGATACAGACATGCCACACAGTGACGTGCGCAAGTTTTTATCCTCATAACTCTTCTGTAATACTTGGGAAACCTTGATAACCTTGATAACTAGTGTTAATACTAAGAAGTACAATATAGTAAAGCACACATTTCATGTGCAGGCCATATTCTATTATATATTTAGAATTTGCTGCGGGCCAATTAAGAACGGACCGCGGGCCGTAGTTTGGACACCCCTGATTTATAGTGTCTTTACTACTTAGGCATTCTATTTAGTGCAAGATAAAGGTAAAGAAATGATCGGTGATGAATAAATAAACAAGAACCTCGTTTCATTCGGGACTCCTTGATCTCAACACAAATCTTTTCAAAGTTTTCGTCCAATTCATCTTTGATGATGGCATGAACGGTGTCCTTTAGTGTGCAAGCACGATGTCTGATCAGACGATCTGTTGAGAGAGGGGAAAAATTTTTTTTTAGTGACGCCGAACAATATTTCTTGTGAAACTGTACGTTTATGCAACTGGGCATTATTTACTGCTATTCTTTCATTTAATTTCTACTTCACCTGAGGGATCTTTGTCTGGATTGTACTCCAAAGCATTCTTCCAGATCAGGTCCACATCGTAAAGGTAGTCTTTCACAGTGGCGTATTTATGCAGGTCGATTTTGGTGAGGACTGTTGACAGGTCCATGGGCTGCTTAATGACTGTAGTGTAATCAGGAACCTTGAGACAAAAAGAAGCAAGGAGAATTAGAGTTGGATTCATCATATCATCATCTAGATGAATAAAAACGTAAAAACACAGTGACTCGGACCTCCTCGGTGTCCACTGGTTTTGTGAAGGCCTTGAAGCGCTTGTCCTGAGCGAGTCTGTTGGTGACATCACGCAGGAATAGGCGGAGTTCCCGGAGTGTGTCCTCTTCCTGTTCCTCTAGTTTCTGCTGCTCTTGCTCGGACAACTGTCGAGGGGCAGGTGGAGGAGCCAATGGGAGAACTTCCAGAGCCTGGAGAACTGATAAAATACATTCACAGTTCACATTTCAACCACATGTTTAATGCAAAATGAATTCCCATGACCTCTATTACTCCTTTATACTGACAAGGTCCTGCATCATGTTGATCAGATATAAATCCGTTGAAACTTCCTAATCCACAGAGTAGCTCAGTACTTAATGCCAGTGCGTGGTGGAGAAATAGACACCCCTCATGGAGATCTTTTAGCATACAAATTCAAATTTGGGTGACGAGAAAAAAAAAAACAAAAAAACCGGTCTATACTAATAATATACAGGTGTATACTGTCCGATGCACTTTAGGGTCCACGTAGAGTGAAGTTTCAGTGCATATCTGACTAATCACTTTTATCCCACAATGAAATATTTCTTTGTACGCTCATTCACAGGGTACGAGGGCTCACTGAATGATTTGATGGGGATGAAAATGACGTAAATCATCATGATATAAATGTTCAGTCAACAGATTTACTGGACAATATGTACCCGCTTCTCTTTTAGATTGCGGTGCTTTGGCTGCTTGGTTCAGGATGAGATCCTCAAAGAACTTGTGCCTTTCCTCTTTGGAGGGAAGCGGGACATTGAAAACCTCTCCATACTCAATACGAAACAAATCCTGTACCTACAAAACAAAACAAAAAAGCAAATACAGTGGTAAAGGAATGGCCAAATCCAACATCCTATAATAACATTCTTCTTTACAAAAGGTGCCAGCGTTACCAACTAGAAAATCCTAGCAGGCATTTTAACACAAAAACCTGAGCACTTGTCGACATGCGGGACAGCTGCAGTGGTGCGAGCTCTGGTAGTGAAGAGCATACGTACCTCTGTGTACAGGCTGTCATATGGCAAGCTGCAGGTAGCGAGGAGGAGGATGGGCGAGAAGGAGGGGATGTCCTGCAGGAGGCTGAGGAAGGTTGCCCTGAGTGCAGAGCTCACCGTTTCCCACCAGCGCTGCATGTGTGGTATGTACAGGATGCTGGGAGCCGTTCTCTTAGCCTCGCAGAACAGCTGGATAAGGATAAAACACAAACAATCAGAATTCACTGACCTATGTCTCTCATGCTACATAGAGACATTCTGGACAACTTCACTGACAGAAACATCTGTTTATCTTGTCCAAGCTTCCTTTCGGGAAGCTTGGACAAGTGCAGACGTCAATCACGATCATTAAACACTTCCGTCACAATACGGTATGTCACACGACATGAATCTCAAATGCCATCGAGACAGTAGCACTGCATTTAACAAAACTTGCTTCTATTTAATGTACTACAATTTAATTTTCTTTTGTAAATGACTAGTCAGAAGGATCACATTAGTGAAGGGTGAAGTGTTTACCTGTGCACACGCCTCCTCTGGGCTGGTAGTGCTGACCCCGAAAAGCACCGCCATATCCAGTGTGTAGACGGTAAACTTCTCCAGGGTATGCAGCATTGCAGGGGCCAGATGTGTGCTTTGACCGGAGCCCGGATTCCCACAAAGCAGCAGCCGGGGCCTAAACGTGGTCGGCTCCTGGACAGCACTCCTGCATCATACAAACACAATCAAAGGGCATGAACTAACACACACACCCACACACACCATTATTAATGACAGAACACTTTTGTTCATTAGAAAGTATCTCTTAACATATATTAAACCACTGTTGAACACTGACTTGGTTAAATGAAGAAAGGAGCCAGTTGGGCCTGTATTAGTCTGGGCAGGATTACTAGTGCACATAGTAGAGGCCTCATCTTCACTGTGCAGCAAGTCGTCCAAAACGCCAGCCGCACAATCTACAGCACAATGCAGACAAAGAATTACTGACAATCTTTGTGTGAGGCATGCTCAGCATTGCACTGCGAAATTAAAACAAAAACATGCACAACTGTGAAAAAGCACCGATAAACAACCAGCATGGGATCGTTTGTGCCTAATAAGTAAGAAATAAAACACTTGGCGATATACCGTTATAGGACCATATACGTAGGGTTATACACTAAATAACGAATTTATTTATTTTTTTATGTTGAGTACTCCATGCAAAATATGCATATAAATGGACCAAAAGTCCAGTCAGCGGCGTTATTTAACATACTGTTGTCCTTCTTCTTGATGCCCTGCTCCACATGAGGGAAAACCTTCTGCAGGGCCTTCATGGCATCGCTGAGTGTGTTAGCCAGCAGGGGCTGAATGACAGATGCCAGGGCTTTGGCCGGGGACGCCACGGCCCTCTGGGACGCAGGCACGATCTTCCTCATGGCTGACAGGAAGTCACGGCCTTCCACGCTGATAGACGTGACATCTAAAAGGAGTTTTTGCGAGGAGGTGTAGATCTGGGGGTAGCGGCGGCGCAGGGCACAGAGGGCTGCTTCCGCACACACCGCTTTAATGTCTGCACCACAGTAACCTGCGAGAGAGCAAAATCGTGTACTAATAATCCGAATATGCTCATAGTTGAATTATCAATTATGATCGATCAGGAAGTGTAGGTTATTTTCCTATAAAGTAACAGTTCTAAAGTAACTGTTACTTTATAGGAAAATAATCTACACTTCCTGATCGATCATAATAGTCATAATGTGAAAGAAAAAATGCACGTTCTATAACAATAATGTAACCACAAATGGATAAAAACATGACTTATTCTTTAAAAGATATCAGAGTTGGGTTTTTTACAGTCAGGTATTCCTTACTTAATTGATATTTGAACACTTGTTAAACACAAAGAAACAGGACTGGCAATTACATCAATATTACTTTAGCGTCTTAGACTAATACTGTATGTAATACGTCAAACATACTAACAGCAGACCCAGGGTCAGGACAGTTTTCAAAGACCCGGTGGCTTGTTTTGGAAAACAGCACGTGTGACATTAGGCATTTGAGAGGTGCTGGACAGATGCCTTGTAACATAAGAAGAGACTGTAGAAGACTTACCAACACACTTGTCTGCTAATTCCTCAAGGAACATGTCTGATGGCTGCGGCTCCCACTGTCGTGTGTGGATCTTTAAAATGTCTTTACGAGCCTAAAAAAAACGAGCAAATAATTGAGCTTCAACAAGTGAAGTCTTTCTATAGCTTCTATACACATTACTTTCTCTTTATTAGGAAGCAAATGCCAGCTGAACATGAGAGGGGGATTTCATGTGACATTTCTTCTCGTTAAATAACATCAACACCGTATCAAAGTTATTTTTAACAATTAAAATTCGGTCTAAAATGATAGTGCTGGATGTGTTTCAAAGAAAGTACTAAAATGCCCTGTGGACATCATGACAATGTTTCTGTCCTTAATACACACCTCTCTGTCAGGAAGGCTGAACAGAAACTCCCTGTCGAAGCGTCCGGGCCGTCTGAGTGCAGGATCTATGGAATCCAGCCGGTTAGTGGCTCCAATGACAACCACCTCACCACGACTGTCCAGGCCGTCCATCAAAGCCAGCAGAGTGGACACAATGGAGCTGTTGCCAAAAAAGGTCACACTCATTAAAACATACCGTTGCATGCTTTAAAATCCGATGATGAAAATTCTTCAATTCATATACGTTGACTTCATATATGCCAGTTTAATAAGTAAGTAAGTAAGTAAATAAATAAACGTAGAACATACCTGTGGATCTGGTCTTGCCTACTGGATCGAACAGGTGCAATCCCATCAATTTCATCAAAAAATATAATAGATGGACGCATTTGATGTGCCTTCAAATCCAAGATGGAAAACCCGGTGTTACAACAGATAAAATAAAATCATGGATATTAAAATCACAAAAAGACACAAAAGCCACAATATGGAACCAATACAGTGATAATTAACTAATCGTGCCTCATGCTGACAAATGATAAAGTACGCACCTGGTCGAAGAGGAGTCGGAGCTGCCTTTCTGATTCTCCAACCCATTTGCTAAGGCAGTCGGCTCCTTTCCTCATAAAGAAGGCCACTTTCTTCTCCCCCTGACTGCACTCGTTGGCCAGTGCTCGTGCCACCAGGGTCTTCCCAGTGCCCGGAGGACCATAGAACAGACAGCCTCTGCAAGGGCATATCAGAAGATACAAAAAACATAAAAAAAAAATTAAAAAAAATCAATAAAGAACACTTACCAAGCTGAACATTTCGATAACGAAACACATTGTTTTCATCCTTCCACTCTTTTAGGCAAATATTTAATTTGCATAGCCAAAAACCTGGAGGTAAAAATAGCTGTGCAAGCGCTAAAAGGTTTGGCATGCGGCTGAGGGAGAGAAGTTGGCATACGAATCAAAAGAGAACATGTGAACGAGTAACAAAATGTTTGTTCCGGTCCCCTGTGCCTACTAATGCACTACTAACCCTAGAATATTTTTTAGTAGGGTCAGATTACCCCCTAAAAAAATACATATAAAAAAAAAAATCAATATCCATTCAGGAAAAAATATAATGCATCGCAAATCCATTGACTCAAAAAAAAAAAAAAAAAAAAAAATCACCCTTTTGCTAACAACTTGAAATTATACCTGTTTTAGTTATTGACTATGATCTATTCACAGGACTCCTTTTGCAGGATTGAGATTATTTATTAATTTTCATGCCAACAAAACACAACCTAATGATAGTAGCTTGTTTTTTTTTTTTTTTCATTAGATGTGAGGTACTGAATTTTCCGTTTCATTCCATTTTTGCTATTTAGATAGTAATGCTCTTAAAATACAGTCGACCCTCGGCACTTTGCGCTTCGAATTTCGCGGCTTCACTCTATCGCGTTTTTTTCCAATACAGTATACTCATTAAAAAGTTGATCGAGACAGTGAAAATGATCAGCTTGTCTGAGTAAATTATACACCCCTGTATTAAAATTACTGTACGTATGGACTGTAGGCCTGTGTGTAAATGATGCGTGATCATTGCGGTTCCGGAATGCACTTGATGGAGCGATGGAACCCTACAAAATCCTCCTCACGCATTTGAAAAGACAGCGCCAGAAACTGCCCATCACAATGTTCTTCAGCCGCGCATCATCCAACAAATTGCACTAATTTCATAAACTGTGTGTGTAAGAACTGTGTGTGTAAGTAAATGTACAATAATAATAACAATATGATATTTGCAACATCTAATATGCCTCATTTTTCTCTTATTTTGTCTAATATATTTAATAATTATAAACCCGTATTTAGAAGGTCGTAAACAGGTTTTCTATGCTCTAACTATGAAAATATTCGATATATAAATAAAGAATGCTACTTCGTGGAAATTTACTTATCGCGGTAGAGTTTGGAACGGATTAACCGTGATAAACAAGGGTCAACTGTACATGACAACTTTGAGAAAACACCAACTTTTCACCAACTGAATTTCTCCTACAAAGGAATTTTCCCACAGACCTCAATTCCACCCATGTACTGTATAAGCAAACTTCATCTGCTCAGATCGTCAGAATAATGAAACCCGATTATCAATATTTAAATAAACACATAGTGCCTGGGAGAGTGTCTGGGGATCTATAATGCCTCAACAGATTATCATATACTGTATTTGTTCCTGTAATGTAAACTGCATTACCTTGGAGGCTGAATCTTAAACCGCTCAAAGACCTCCGGGTAGAGCAAAGGAAAGACCACCATCTCCTTCAGAGCAGAGATGTGTCTATTCAAACCACCGATACTGTCAAAGCGCACCTAGACCAAGATAAAATCAGAAATTAGCTTAGGAGATTCAGTTTCTTGTTCGATGACTGAACGTACATTTGGAACAATATACAAAAAGACAAAAAAAAATACACAAACCGTCTGGTCAATCTGCATTGGATCAACATCTGCAAGACTTGCCCCGATCTTAATCCGGTCTTTGTGGAGTCCCAAGAGATCCTCTTTCCGGAAGTTCATCGGAAGGCATCTACAGGACAAATCAAAAGGTTTTAAACACTTTACCTAAAGCTGATCTGTATTTAAATATACAGACATAGTAAACACTCCAGCACAGTACAAAGATTTCTAAATGTTTAGTTCTTAATTAGCTAAGCAGACAAAAGTTGAAGCTTTACTACATCTTGTGCATTGATATAAAACTAACGTATCATCACAGTCATGTACCGTAAACTTCTTGAGAAGGAGAAAAAAGGAGAACACAGTTTATTTACAGCTGATGATAATGTAAATGAAACTGGAACTAAACTGTTCAAGTGATATTGCTACAATATTAAATGGAATTATATACAGATAAAAAGACAAAGATAAAAAATAAAATAAAAAGCATGTACTTTAATAAACAAAATACATTTATTTGCTGGGAAATTATGAGATTCGAGGAATGAAACACAAGTTTTGGTAACAAATATTGATTCATTATCTCTGCTTTGCAAAAACAATTATTACAGTCCTCTTTCAGATCATCACTAAACGCTAAACGTTTGTTTCATACCGGATGATTTGTACAAGTTCTCAGAAAAGCAAGCTATGCTGTCTTTCACTAAAAACAGCCCAGGTAATAATTCCACTACTGACAGACTTTTACCTGTTTGTTGACCTGTTCCGACTCTTACTCCTCCGCCTCTCAAACTTCTCATCATCTGAAGACGATGAGGAGGTTGAGTCGCTACTGTGGATTGCATGTCTCCGTCTGAAGGAGAAGGAATGTTCAAAAACAATCAAGATTTGGTGACGAAACAGACACAAAATATCAGAGATGAGTGGATTTCCACCACCAGTTATGACCCAATAACACTAAAACATGCCACATAAATACAACACACCCAAATCTGTCTAATCCTTCTCTTAAACCAAAGTGATTGCAAAGGACTGGCTCCATTATTGGGTTTCTCAGTGATGATGTGCCTTATATAAAGCTTTATCTTACCCATCAGGACCAATTCTCCCAAAACTGCAGTACAAGGAGCAGAAAAAAAGAAGTCGCAAAAGTGCAGAAGTAAAAAAAAAATAATAATAAAAAATAAATAAATAAAAAAAAAGGAACTAAATATTAAAGTAAGGTTCTTGATCAGGGGTGACCAGAGGATTAAGATGCAGATCGTTTCATTTAAGCAAGAAAACACAAAATAAAGGAAGAAAGAAAGAAAGAAAGAAAGAAAGAAGGAAAAAAGTAGAGCGATAGTGACCTGCTACTTCTGTGTCTGCTGTATGGACTGCATGGCCCTGTAGCGCTGAACGAATACCTTCGCCTGGTCGGGGTTGAGTGACGGCGGAAAAATATACTCTGCTTCCTCGGCTCTGTAGATAAAGAAAAAGAAAAAAAAAGATAAACAAGACAGTATAAACGAGTACGATGAAATCGCTTCCAAATAACTCAAGCAGTAGAATGTAAAAAACAACAACAACAAAAAAACATTATTCAAGATAACATCGCATTTATAAAAAATCTTTTTCTTAAATGAACCAACATGGTCAACAGTACAGGCTGGTGGATGTGTAAGGGTGTGGTGGGGAATGCTTTCCTCACACACATTGGGCCCCTTAATACCAATTTTTTTGAATGCCACAGCCTATGGGTGTGCCATATATATCGTTTACAATAATATCGAAATTGTTGTTTTAACGATGAGGCAGCTGGCATTATCGAGTATTTCTGCAATAACCAGTGTAAAATAGCAGGACACGTTTCGTTCAAGCTGTGGCTTTGAGAGTTGTACTACTGCACATGCGTGTGCAGGCTCCGGGGTGCTCCGTGCATTAGCCAGGGTTCCCGCGATCATGGAAAACCTGGAAAAGTTTTGGAATTTAGAAATAATTTTTCCAGACCCTGGAAAAGTTTTGGAAATTTATTTTTGTTTTCCGCTTTGCTCCGCAATGCGCTAACTCCGCTTCCAACCCCCCCAATCCCCAACCCCTTCTCGCTCACTCACCACACTAACTGCTGCCACAACAAACCTATTTCACCATCTCCGGACTAACCTAAGGACTAAGGACTCAGTACGAAGAGTATGAAAAGCTTCAGCAGTCCGGTAAATCCACAATAGCGGTGAGTTAAAAAAAAAAAAAAAACAACCCCATGAGCAAACTCTGGCAGAGTCGTTTGACAAAAAAGTTCCTTACCACAAAAAAGCAAAAGATGGCGAGACATAACCAATGCTGTTACATAATATATTGCTAAAGATATGGTACCAATCCAAGTGGTTGAGAAAGAAAGTTTTAAAGAACTTTTGAACACGTTAGACCTAAGAATCACACTGCCTGGCCGAAAGTATTTCAGTAAAACGGCTCAGTTGCACCGTTTGATTTCAGTGTTCACACAACCCTGCCACAAAACAAATCACGCTGGCGGCAACGTTCTCTCGTTGCGTACCGTATGAAAAAACAAGCCCCAAATGGAAGGAAATAACAGCTGCAGTAACATACCACATTGCAAAAGATATGGTCCCTGTTGCCACTGTCGAAAAACATGGATTTCATAAACTACTAAGAACGATTGATCCAAAACATGTAATTCCCAGTCGGAAATACTTTGCTGAAGAAGCGCTCCCCAAATTATACAACGAGGTAAAGGAGAAAATTCAGAATCAGCTTCAGAACGTTCTCCACTTCTCCACCACATCCAATCTGTGGACTAGTCGTACCGCACAACCATACAGGAGCCTAACAGTTCATTTTATCAAAAACTGGGAGATAAGAAGCGTTTGTCTTCAGACAGGATTTGCATCAGATGACCATACCGGAGAAACAATTGCGCTGGGACTCAAAGATGCGCTTAAATCGTGGAAATTAGACAACGCGCGACAAGTGTGCATTACCACGGATAACGCTGCAAATGTGATTAAAGCCGTTTTGCCGATCTGAACAAATGGAAGAGACTGCAGTTTTATTTGTTTACAAAACAGCTTAAAAAGAGCATATTGAAACATTATTATTTTACTTTTTTTTTTTTAGGCAAACCTAGTAAAGTAGATAAAGCATCTACTCCTATGTCACCTAAAATTCAGACAATTGGCTTTCTTGCGTAAATGTTTCGATGTGTTTCTGGCATTAATGAGTATATTTTGGTTTATGCCCATGATGTAAAATTGTAAGTTGGCAATTACATGCAAATAACTAAAGAGCAATACAAACATGTGGCTTCTTTTTTAAGTAATAACAGATAGGAAAAAAAATATATATCGTTGCATATCGTATATTGACTTTTGGTCCAAAAATATCGCAATTTGAATTTTGAGCGATATCGCCCAGCCCTACCTTAGAGTGCGTGTTTACACACAGCTGGACCTAAAGAGTGCGGTGACGTATAATACTCACCCTCGAGAGGAGCTTGGTAGCGCACAACAGCTTTTCTCTGTCTGAACTCGTAGCGTTTCTGATTATCTTCTTCCTCTTCGTCGTCATCGTCATCATCATCGTCGTCGTCACCTTCGTCATTGTCCTCCTCTTCTTCTCCTGTGCCTTCTCCGTCTTCGTTTTCATCCTCTTGATCAGTGTATTCTAGAAACATTTGTAATTTATGGTTAATTGGTGAGATCGTTCGGAAAACATTACGACAAGAAGGTTCCCGGTGTAAAACAATAACATCTGTAATGAACTGTTACCGTCACGGCCGTTCTCCTGCTCATCGGCACTCTCCTCGTCTGTTCTCTCAGAAGACCTTGTGGTTCTCTTCCTCTTGGATCCAGAGTACATTCTAAGATCCTACATGAGAGTGGAAATAAAAATGTGGTCAGGACCTGTGTGTGTTACTGTTATAGTACTTATCTCAGGAAGTAACTAACAGGGCTCACCTCCTTTTTAGAGTCTCTGCTACCAAGCCTTCGGCGCATTTTCTGCATGTCGTCCATTTTCTGGAGAACAGCTTCTGCGGTGCTGGAGGGAAAGACATCTTTAAGAGTCAACTCAGCACACTATATAACGAAACATTTGGTGACATGCTGTTAAAGGACGATAAATCAGTGACAGGTAAGTTGACAAGAAACTAAGTTACTGTTACCGGTTCAAGGCACATTATCATTACTTCCTGCTATCACTGACTATACAACAACTATAAACAGAAAATCATTCACTAGTCTCTTTCTTGTTCTCTCCCTCGAAGTTAACAGGACAAAAAAAATACCAATTTGTCATGTTAATTTTTACACCTGAAAGTTTTCTTATGTTGATATCAAAAGAAATAAATCATAAATAAATCATAAATAAACATATACATTTATACAGAGCATATTCCCTACATGTCTTAAGTACGCAGAGAACAATGGAATTCAATGGAGTCCAATTCCTTGTATGTGTATACAGTATACCTGGCGATAAAGCTGATTCTGATTCTGATTCCGACACTTCTGACTATAGGAAGGATAATGTTTTTTTTTTTTTTTTAGAACAACAGTGCTGTAACCTTTAATATATTTTAAAGAACTTCACTTTATTCGTTTATTTGTAAAGAAAGACATACTTAGTAATGAGCCGGTCATAGAGGACAGACTGATCCCTGGCGTTAAACCTGTATCTTGTGATTCTGGAGCTGCGTCTCACGGTGCAGTCCACCTTTCTCTCTCGTAACCGCGCGCGGAAATTTCTTGAGGCTGCTGTCCCATCGATCTCATCTTCAACTGTGAAGATGACACAAGCGTGTTGTTTTCAGACACTGTACTCGACTGGTTTATTACATCCGTATCTCAAAATATGAATCTCAAGCAAGCGTTAGAACTGAACCCTAAAATACCTGGCATTCACACGTTAAGAAATCAAATCTATCGTCTTCTATACGTATTAAATTAGAAGAACTCGACGGACACCCACCGTTAATCTCGTCGACAGACTTCTCATCTTTCTGCAATCTCGGAGATTTCCTATTAGAAATACATAAACGTATTAAAGTACCATTTCGATATCAGGCGCTATATAAGTTACGTTCTCAGATTTGCAGGGAGGCACAGTACCTTAAATGCTTCATGCTTTTCTCATCCTTTTGAGGAGAGCTGTTGGGTTTCGCATCAGCGAAAGAAACAGCATGTTTGTCTGTTTTGGCTCTGGTCCTCACGCCTTCTCCCTCCATGCTGTTTTTTTCATTAGCAGACAAATAGCCCTTAAAAAAACAAACAAACAAACAAAAAAAAACATTAATCAGTGTACAGTCGTTCCTCGGCACTTTGTGCTTCGAATTTCGCGGCTTCGCTCTATCGCGGTTCTTTCCAATACAGTATATACATTAAAAAGTTGATCGAGACAGTGAAAATGATACAGCACACGCTTGGTTGTCTGAGTCAATTATACACCCCTGTATTAAAATTAAAATTACTGTACGTATGGACTGTAGGCCTATGT
>JAOVYU010000032.1:13292550-13304567 GCA_025674565.1 Synodontis membranacea | reverse complement strand
GGACAGAGGACAGACTAGACCTAACACCAGACAGGAGTGAGTACGCTGGAGGAACCGAAATGTCACCTCGTATGAACTGATGTGTGTGTGTGTGTGTGTGTGTGAGCGCGCGCTGGAAATCACTGCGGCGGTTCCGACTCGTCTTCTGCACGAGCGACGTGTCTCGTTTGATCTTTATTCTTCATCATTCGTCATCATCACTGAGGATGTTCTCGGGTCGCCGCGCTCGGGCACTGCGGTATCTTATGTAATGTTCCGGGGACGTGCGGCTTCACCCGCGAGACGTGTGTGTGTGTGTGTGTGTGTGTACCGACGTGGGCGCGCTCTCCACTGGGCTGATTCATGCAGCCCCGGAATGAAGGCTCTCATGCACTGCGATTATTAACTCGTATCGATCCGTATTTTGTTTGTCCCCCATCTGAGGATACATACAGTGCCATTATTATTATTTTTTTCCTTAAACACGCGCACTGTAGCACGGACATTAGGAGTTTTAAAAGGGTTGAACAGGGTACTAATCTGTACTTTTGTGTGCATTTACAGCTTTAGAAAAAAACTATGGGTCGATGCGCACATCTCACATGCGCATATTTCAAACGCGCACATCATTAGGAAAAAGATGGACCTGATGGTGCCACACTAGAAACAAAAGTACAGTTTCATGTTACAGGACTGTTTTGTCTTAGAGTGTAGATCAGGGTTTGGATGTACTGTAGATCAGGGTTCCAGATGAGAATAATCTATAATAACTACTTGTAGGTCTCTCTGTTAAGGAAATGATTCCAGAATGTTTCTAAAAAAAATGGGTTTTTTGGGGGGGATAAACTGCGATGCGGATAGTCTTCTGAAGCCTTTCTGCACGCTTCAAGAAATAAGAACTAGACATTAACCTGTCCTTGTTCCTAATGTGGTGCCCTCATGGGGGTCCATCTATTGTGCCTTTAATATGTATTTCTCACCTGGAGACCTGAACATAGCCTACTGCACCTTTAAAAAAAAAAAAAAGGTACATCACTGTAAGACTATAATTAGTTTTTAGGGTAAAGGTTTTTTTTTTTTTTTAAAGGAAAGGCTTCATGGAGCTTTCTTGGAAAAAGAAAAAGGAAAAGAATCCCATTTTTCAGAGAGCGTGTCATTCCGTTTGCGTTATTGCGTTTTAGATCTGAAAATTGATCTAAATAAAAAAAAATGTGAGCAATACTAAGAATGAAATTGTTAATATGTCTCTTTTTTTGTCCCGATGGCTTCATTTAACTGACCATTGACTGACATTTTCTCCTTCGCTGTGGTCAGTTTTTGCTCTCAGAATGATCAGATGTCCTGCTTATGTAAGTCGGAAGAACGTACGACTCCTTAGGTGTACATCAGCTACCTTAAGTGCCCCGGGGGCCAAGCATGTAAACACTACACCCTCAACACGTTTTCAATAAACAGACCTAAAGGCGTCGTCGGTGTCGTGTTAGCAAACACAATGTCCGACGTGTTTACACGAAAACACTAATGGTAACTTTTCGACGTGGCGTTTTATCATTTCTTTACAGCACCCGATGGCGGAGCCAGAGATTTCGGTGTGTAAGTTCGTGACGCAAAAAAACCCCAAAACAAATGCAAACGCTGTACACGAATGTTGTGTTGTAAAGTGCTTTCTTTTTTTTCTTTCTTCATTTTAATTTTAGCTTTAATTAGGGCATTAATATTTGGTCACATTGATTGGGACTGTGTCCGTGTATGAACCTGAATTGTGCTTCTTTAGTGCCTCTTTCATAAATGATCAGTCTTCAATATGCTGTCAGTTTCCAGCTGTTGTTTGTTTGCTCTGCGTACTGAGAACGAGGTCATAAGCAGCTTGTTCTAGTAATACTTTTTTCCCTTTGTTTCATCATGGCCAAGTCCTTACATAACCCGTAACCCAGATTTATTCTATATTACGTTATTATCACCGCTACCTGTTTAGATGCCGCGGCTTGCAAAACGCGGACGGGGACGAGGCTCAGCTCCAAACACCACCTTCTCTACTGTTCCTCTGGATAAACCTGTTCTAGATACACAGCATTTACTTAGTTACAGTCAACACTCAAACCTGATACCTTTCTTATCTCTGAACCTTTTCGTGCTCTCGGTCGGGAATAATCCTTTTTAACTTGAACGTCTTTCGCTGACATGATGGTCTATTTCTACCTCGATTAAATAATAGTTAACAGATAACATGTTATACCTGCTGATAGTGGTGTCAGTAGGATTTTCAGCAGCTCTTTCTTCAGCAGCTCTTTCTTTCTGTAACGAAACGCCGGTCGATGCGGCGGCGCTTTAGTACTGGAGTCCTCTGGTCTGTCCAGAGATGCGTCCAAACGTTCCAAATGTTCCAGGTGAACAGGGTTCATAAATTCGAATGTTTTTTTTTTCTGTGAACTGTCTAAGTTGGTCGATTTTAAATACCTAAAACTTTAGCTGTACGCGATATGTGTGAGTTAGGCTAAATGAACGACCTCACAGAGCAATGTAATCATTAAGATTAAACGCTAAGGATTGATAATGACAGCATGCGGGAAAAAAAGAAGAATCTTTCTAGGTAGGTACTGTAACTGACAACTCGACAAGTTAACCACTTGAGTCAGAGTGAGAAGATGAAACAGGATCGAACGTACGTTTTCTAAGATAAAGCCACGGCACACATCACCCTTAGTCCAGTGTCCTTGTTTGTTTTGCAGATGACTTCCTCCTCGGTTTGTGTTCTCAATGAACATTCACCATGATCAAACTGTTTGAAAAGGTTCCAAAATGTCCGCCTGCGTTCACCAATTTGAACGCACCATGTTTTAGAACATTCTGGAACTTTCCAACGTTTTCTGCCTCCACTACTCGTATGATGGGTTTCTCATTAGGGAAGTGCGAGGGTGCGGTGGTGATCACTGTCTCCCCACAGCAAGAAGGCTCTGGCTTCGAACCTGCTGGCTGACTGGGGCCTTTCTCTATGGAGCGTTCATGTTTCATGTGTCGGTTTCGTCTGGGGTCCTGTGGTTTCCTCATACAGCGCAAAGACATATGAATTGGGTCAAATGGCAACACCAAATTGCCCATAGGTGTGAACGTGAACGTGAGCGTGAAAGGTTGTTCGCCCTGTGATAGACTGGCGACCTGCCAAGGGCTGTACCCCGACCCCTAACCTGAAGCCAGCTGGGAGCGACTCCAGCGCTATAGATAATAAAGTTCTGATTGATATGACGCCTTATGTCGCAGGACAATAAATGAGAAATGACTCTCTAGGGTTTAGGAGCTAATCAGGAGCGCAGTCCTGTTTTTCCTTGAGCGTGTTTACACCTAACGTCTCACATAACCAAAATACAGCGCCAGCCAACAAATTAGCACTGGAATCGCTTAGCACATCACAAATATTATGCTATAAACATTTTTATTTGTTTCAGGGTGGGGTTTTCTTACAAGAGTGACTTGCATTGCGCAACGTCCAGTTCTACATTTTTTGCACAGTGAAATGCTGGCTGGTTGACAACTTTCATGCTCTCTGTATAAGGTCAAGGTTAGACTGTTCCTCTTTTATAGCAGAAGTACAAGTTTGTGTTCCTTATAAGTTCGCCTGACGTCCCTTCTGTGCTGATCGTCTGATTGCACAAACGGCGTTTTTTTGGGGTTTTTTTGGTGCTCATTTTCTTTCTTTGAAGCTACCCGTGTTCTTTACGAAAAAGGTCGCGAAGCAGCTGTATGACGGTCATGAGGGAGATCTGGCCTGCTTATTGCGTGGGCCACAGATATTAGTTTCTGCAACAACAGCACCTGATTTTTTTTTTTTTTTTCCCAGCGTTCAGCTTGTTGGATAAGAAAGAAATCTGGTGCTGTGGCCAGATGGAACGAAACAAGCTGAAGGCTTTAATGACATCATTAAATCCCTGTTTAAGCCCCTGAAAATCCCAGAAGTCCACAGGTCTGGACTTACATTACATTCCTCGTTCTGGTAAAAAACACACGTTACCTATTCATTTCATTCTAGTTACTGAATGATAGAACGAGATGATACACAGGAATAACAGGACGGGCTATTGCGGTTTAATTACTGTAGGTCAAATAAAATTACGCGTGAGTCATAAATAGTTTTATTCATAGCATGCTCACTGTATTGTTCAGCCTGCACATACTCTATTTCTGTTTGGAATGTTTCTTCATTTTATCACTTTATTATCCTGATCTTCTCAAGTTAACTTTCTCCTTAAGAAAGTCGTTAGAACTTCCGTGAACTCCGACTACTGACTGACACGTGATACAGATCCGATACTGACATCCTGAATGACTCTGGCGCCAAATGCCTCGGGAATGATTACAGAATGCTTTGAGCAAATTGTGTCCTGGCGTCATGTGCCAGATCCGTTTCATGTCAGTCAACAGTGCGTGTTTTCACAGCATGAAATATGATCTGCTGGCAGTTTTGGTTAATGTTGTTTCGATGCCAATATTGTATCCGGGCACAGCAAAAAAAAAAAAAAATTTATATATTTTTCCTTTTTTTAGTGCAGTTACAATGGCGTTTAATCAGGTAAAATGTTTCAATGATCTCGGGATCATTTTCAAAAAACAAAAAAAGAGCAAGAGTTTCTTTTCTCACTCGCAAATGTCCGACTCGAAGTCCGAGATCCACCGAGCTCTGGCAGAGAGTCGAGTCTGCTCAGATAGTTAGTGACGTACGGGATGATGCGCTTGATCGCACTGCTAGTTGGATTACCGTGAATAAAGACTAAAGGACTAAAGCGCTGCTGCATCACTCTAATTTTGGAGATGGTGTTAGGTGCGAACTGCACTGGCGCCACTATCAGATGGCGTTTGAAACATTAGTCTGTAAAAGAAACCAAATATGACTATATATATATATATGCATCCTTTTTTTGCTTATTTCACAGTCACTGTTAAGAGGATGAATGTTTTCTGTAGACGTACACGCAACTGCAGTCATTTGTCCATGACTGTTGTTCAGGCCAGATTCATTCACTTGTTTTGTTCTATGTCCTTCAGGAACATGAAGGACATCACTCCATTATTTCTCACCCTGCGGGACTGAACTACAGCGGCGGCAGCAGCATGGCCGACATCTCAGGCTCTTCCATCCAGACGGCCGAAGCCACGGTTCACTGTAAACTGTGTCTGAGTGACTGTCCTGCACCAGACACGTGCACCTTGCGCTCCTGCGGCTGCGTCTTTTGTACCCAGGTGAGTACAGGGCGGCTTAGACATTTGATTTTGGCCTGAATGCAAATCCGAGCGAGTCCTTTATTATCATATGCACAGTGGGGAAGTTGTGACACCAAGCACCCAGACTTGGGAGGGGCCGCTCGGCTTAGATCCTAACAAGGTCGGAGCACAGAATTCCTAACAGCTTGACTCACTCCTGCTAGACATTTTCATATCCTTCATAGACACCGTGTGATTAAAGGCTTAACTTAAGGTTTTGTACATAAGCCTGTATTATTTTATTTTATTGTTATTATCTCCTATATAATTGTATTCATGTATTTTACAAATTCCTATAATGAACATCACTCTAAGCAATGAAGGAAGGGTGGCACAGTGGTGCAGTGGTCAGCGCTGTTGCTTCACAGGAAGTAGGTCTCGGGTTTGGTCTGAGGGTCAGCCGGGGGCCTTTCTGTGTGGAGTTGGGTTTCCTCTAGGTATCCTGGTTTCCTCCTGCAGTCCAAAGACATGCGGATTCGGTCAACCGGCTACTATCGAGTTGCCCGTATGTGTGAACGTGAGTGCGAATGGTTGTTTGTCTCTGCGTTGGACCTGCGACAGATTTGGCGACCTGCCCAGGGTGTACCCTGCCTCTCACCTAAAGTCAGCTGGGATTGACTCCAGCTTCACGAATATGAAGTCAGCTTTTGTGTTGCCAATATGTTGCCGTTAAGAGCGGACTATTAAAATTAAAATGGGCGAACATCTCCTTCCGTCCACCCCTGCTGGATTACAACATTAAGTGACTCTGACCTAGTGGAACAACGGAAGTTAAATAATACAACAGAAGTTAAATGCGTATGGATTTCATGCATGATGGGGAACAATGAGGAGAAATCAAAATGCAGAGGCTTGCGGTGACAGAAAGTTCACAATATCCATTTAAATAAAAAATGTTGGTGCACTGGTTAGCACAGTTGTCTCAAAGCAAGAAGGTCCCTGGGTCTACCAGGGCACCGTTCCGTGTGGAGTCCATGTGAATGTCCTCCCTGTACCTGCATGGGTTTCCTCCAGGTTCTCCAGCTGGCTACTCTTAAGTTCCACATAGGTGTGAATGCGAGGGTGAATGGTTACTCGTCTCTCTGTGTTTGCCCTGTGATGGACGGATGTACCTCGCCTCTCGCCCCAAAATCAATAAGGATTGCCTTCAGCTTCCCCAACGACCCACAGCGGATAAGCGACATGGAAAATGAATCTATTTTTCCCAAAACGGACTCACTCTGCCTCGTGCAGCCTGAAGATGATTCACTCCCGGAGCGCTCCAAGCAAAGGCGTAGGTTTGGCTTGAACGTTGGTAGAGACACATGGGTGGGGTGGAATGCGTAGGAGGGAGGTAATCCAGGGGTTGTAATATGGTTAGTTTTTAAACAAGGTCTGATGAGGACAACAATTAAAGCTACTAAACATGTTATGTCCTGAAAGGCGTAATTACACGGGATCTGATCTATCAGATTTTACTTGTTTGTAGAGATCGATGATTATGTACTATAGGGATGTGCTTCTCCATTACTGAGGCTGATGTGATACACATCTGGACGCAACGACCTGACGCCTTAATGTTACATTTTGTCGACTGCTGCAGATACGACGATTCACCAATATTTCAACGCAGTGTGATTTGACATGACTTGATTCAACACAACGCGGTATGCAATATGTCTGTAACTCACCCGGACACGTCTTGAAGAGAGACCTGGAAAAAAGAATATCATATAAGCAACACCCTCCTGATAATGACTTCTGATTGCTGTAAAGGGCCGTGATCATCAATTAATCAGAGGTAGATGGGATCAGGCGTCTTAAGGGGGTGTTTCGGAAAGCAATCACAGATGATAGGTCTGACGATGTCAAAACAGATGGATCTGCTGAACTCTATACGTATAAAAATAGGTGCTATGTGCTGCTCCTGCCACCCTAGTGGTTTTCCTATGCTTGTGAATTAATAATAAAGTTATATAAAATCTCCATCGACCCATTATTACCTAAAGTATATTTTTATTAGCTATTATATACATTCTCTTCAAACACACACACACACGGACACACACGGACACAAGAAACATTAACTTTACATTCTTCTGTTTTATCCGGCAGGGGCGCTGTTTCAGATTCGCTCACAGTCAGAGTGGCGAATTAACGTTGCTCACGATCCCCTTTACATCCTGAACAGAACCTTTTTTCCCATAGCTAGCTAGGTACCGTCGGCTATTCGCAAAGACGTTTCTCTAAATATTACATGCACGAAATCGGATAGGCTTATTTGAGGGAGAGCATTATACAAGTTGGGATTGGACTCATGGCGTAGCTTGCTAAGTTAACTACCTACCTAGATAGCAACATTTTTAGATTTCTTCCTTTTTTACAGTCGACGAGAAGACATACGGTAAAAGAGACAAACCCGAGTCTTAACCAAACCGCTTACTCTCTGGATTATAACCAAACCGCTTACTCTCTGAATCATCATCCGTGTCTTTACCCATAGCCTTTACTCCGACTGACGAGGTGGCGATGAACGACGATGTTCATGTGCCGTGAGCCTTCCTTAGCGGAGTGCACTTAGCTGGATTGTAAACCCTCTCTGGATTAATGTGTAAAGCACTTGATGACAACCAGTGGAATGAACGTAAAAAAAAAAAATTGTCTCCGTTTTTTTTTTTTTTTTTGGCCACTCTTTACCTACACACACCCTGCTAATCTGTAACCTGACATACCATCACTCCAAACTGGCTACGCCGTACAGTACGGTTCCGCCGAAAGGCTTCGACTCTCCAGGATGCTCTGTTAGGATAACGTGACGAAAACGAACTCCGAGCAGCGAGGCTGGGTTTGTTCATCGCCGGGTCGTTATCACCTCGGTCGAAGGTGAGAGGAGAGCCGAGTGATCTGAGGGACGGAAGCGTGAGCGGTGTGTTTTTTGTGTTTTCTGATCAACAGTGTTTACGTCAGTACGTGCAGTTGGCCATAAAGGACGGCGCAGGCACCCCCATCACCTGCCCTGACGTGGCCTGCAAGAGCCCTGGAGCTCTGCTGGATTCGGAGGTATCGCAGACACGTTCACCTTCACGTTCACTCACGATCGCTTGTATTATTCTCCTTATGAGGACCTTTCGTTGAAATACACAGCTGATTGATGCTATGACGCATCTAAACCTAACCCTAACAGCTCTGTTCACGTGAAACCTCATAGGTGACATTGTTACTGTTATGATTATCGTGACTCAGCCAGGTGTTGAACAATTATAACTATATTTAGCTAAGTCGGGATAATTCGATCTTTCACACGGGCTTTGTTTCATTTATTGACTTTATTATGTGAGCGCATGCTTCATTTATTTGCACTCGGCGCTTGGGCTGTGTGCTTTAGATATCTCATCCTGTTTTTGTCCAGTCATGTATAATTCTTTTGCAATATTCAAAGCTACACAGCGACACACACACACGCACGCACACACACACACCTCAGGTCGTCCTGTTTTCTTCACTAAGCCTTGTGTAACTCAAGAGTTTGTTTTCGCGTCGTAGAATTATGCTGCCATAGTTCCCGTTTAGTTATCTTCTTCATTTCCTTGTGCACACAGATTGCCTCTTTTGCCTCTGGTGAGCAAGTCACGTTCTACCAGCGGCTCAAGTTTGAAAGAGGTACGTACGTGCAAGCTTTTACCGGTCTTTGTTTATCGCACAGCAGGTCTCCGAATCCGCACAAAAGCCCGAGGTACTTGCACAAATTGTGCTGAAGTCAAAGGCTCCCGGCAGATCGAGCCAACAAACCACCAGGCGCATGTTAAGTAGGCTAATGTAACGGAGCCCTTGAATCCATCCACCTGTTGGATCTTACATAAGGGAATCCCACAAGGCCGCAGACTTTAAACGCTTAGCCAGCTGCTGCTGCTCCATTTTGGACTGTAACGAGACATCAACCCTTACGCTTTCATGCAGTTATATCTTAAAGTAAGAAAATGTCTAGGTGTTTCAACTGAAATCAATTTGCACTTTTCCTAAAAAAAACAAAAAAAAACAAAACAAAAACAAAAACGCTTGCAATATGTAACGTTAATGTTCACTAATAGTTAACGTCATAGTTGATAGCCACTTTATTAGGAACACCTCGACACCCCGATCGTTCATTCGATTGTCTAATAAACCAATCATGTGGCAGCAGAACAACTGCATAAAAACGAGCAGATACAGGTCGAGCGATTCAGTTTATGTCACAAACATTCGAAATTACTTTATTTCAAATAACTCAAATAACCACTCTGTGCAACCGTGGTGAGCAGAAAAGCATCTCAGAATGTACAATAAATCAAACACTGATGGTGATTGTGTTTTTTTTTTGTTTGTTTTTTTTACCGAATTTCATAACCATTAAGTTGTATGATTATTATTTTTAATCATTATTATTTTTTATTAATCTGATTCGAATTTTGATTAGACAGAAATACAAAAGTCATGAGCTGACACTATAAGCAGCGTCGGATTGGACGTCTTGGAACAAACAACACACCGTGTATATTAAAAAAGGGTTAAGGAAGTCTTTTAGGCTTGGACAGTAAAAGTTTTAGTATTGTATTATATAATGACACGATACAGGTATATTCTGATATATTAGATCAGAATTATAGTACTGGCCGATTCCTTTATTACTCACGGTGCAGTGTGCAGTCCAGTTCCGTGCAAAAGTTTGAGCCCCTCCCTTGGTTTCTGGGTGAAAAAGTGAAAGGTTTGTCTGCCAAACAGAATTGCGTGTTCGTTAACTGGTGCTTTTCTGATAAACAACAACAGCAACAACAACAACGACGAAGTAGCATTAAATCAAGGAACGTCAAAGAATAATGAAGTCACCTACAGCAATTTTTACAAAAGAATTTGGCAGTAGGCAGATTGGTTAAGGCAAATTTGCCCTTAGGTGTGATCAAGCGTGTGAATGTGTGTGTGTGTGTGTGTGTGTGTGTTGCATAGTGCGCTACATTAGATTAGATTAGATAAGATGAGATAAGACTTTATTAAGCCCAGGTGGGAAATTCCAATGTTGAAGCAGCAGAAATGAGAGAAGAGATTAAATTGGACAAGATAAAAGACAATACAGTAGCATAAGGGAGGGGAAAAAAAAACAAAAAAAAAACAGTACAAATGTATTAAAATATAGGGGAGAAGATAACCAAGTTTACAGTCATGTGCATGTTATGTTATAATACCAATGCAAAAAAAAATATCCTTACTGTATGCAGCCTGATGCAGCCTTGGCCTTAGGAAAGTGCAGGAATCTGTGGAGATAAGAAAGTTACAGTGTGATAGCTTTGGGAACTGACCTGTGAAAGTGTTCACTTCTGCTCATTGTACTCGTGGCATGGATCTGAGAACTTGGCCAGCACTCTCCTCTCAACCATCTCCACTCAGGCTAGTCCAAGCCCCAGGACTGAGCCCTCCTTCTGATAACCTTCTTGGTATCTTTTCCTCTTTTTTTTTATTTTTTATTTTTACTGCTCCTGATTTAAAAAGTATGTTTGGCACAAACCCCAAAGGACTCGGGGTCGTCCGAAAATACAGTCGGCCCTGCCCCTTTCTGAAAAGACAGTACGTGTTTCCTTGTCACCCAGTTGTACACCCAGGTATTTGTGTGTATCATCTCAATGTCTTCACCCTGTATGGTGAGCAGGGTGCGATCTAGGGGGGAGCAGGGGGAGCTATAGCTCCCCTAGTGGTGACATGAGCTCCCCTGAAAACATGATTTGTGAAATTTTAGGGAAGCTTTAAAATATTTATATGATGACCAAAAAAATGCCATTTTGGGAATGGGGTTTTAGATCGCGGGCCGAGGTACTTATATGAGCAAGAGTTCGCCGACGGGGGGGTGGGGGGGGGCTTGGGTGCGATCACGGGCCAAGGTATTAATATGAACGAGAAAGAGAAAGTTCGTTGCTCATATTAATACCTTGGCCACCTCCCCCCGTCGGTAATCTTTCGCTCTTATTAACACCTCGGCCCGTGACCGCCCCCCCCCCCCCCCCCCCCCCCCCCCCCCCCCCCCCCCCCCCCCCGCCCCCCCCCCCCCCCCCCCCCCCGGCTCCCCCGGAGACCGTGGTATAGTTCGAACGCTGACAGTGAGGTCAGTTCACACCAGCGCATTTGTTTTTTCTTGTATTCAGATTGTTCCGATCAAGGCCTAGCCTTTGTCAGACGTGCTCTCAGGACTACATGTCTTCAGTCACTCCTTTGAAGACATCCGTATTCATGCCCAGCGACATTTAGACAAAATATTGCACAGTTCTTCCAGGATCGCAGCGTTTCAACAGAATGACAGTATGCAGACAGTATAGGTGTATACCCAGGGCAAATAAAGTACGCGACGTTATAATGTTCTCCGTATGGAATCTTTTAGCACTGACGTTTAAAGAGTGCCCCGTTTGAAAACATTACCACCCCAGTGACCATCCTACACACCGAGCTTCTCTGTATGTGCAGAACCGCTTGGGCGGACCGTGGCTGTGGTCCGAGGGTGTATGCCAGCTCTCACGTCATACCGAGCGTTATGTAATTAGCAAAATACCACGGAGAGCACAGGACAATGAGTGTATTTGCAGTGGCAAAGCTGAGGTATTTCTCGGAAACGCTGGTTCTGTAAACATGCTGGATCTTTGTTGAGACAGAGAGCAGACTTGAAGTTGCAGAAGTCTGGAAAGGACAACTAATGCTTATTAGGTCTAGTGTTGGGACATCCAGAAAGAGTCTTTTACACACACACACACACACACACACACACACACACACACACACACACACACACA
>JAOVYU010000032.1:13220451-13240481 GCA_025674565.1 Synodontis membranacea | reverse complement strand
AACAGCTTTATTAAGGTGCCGCGTCCCCCTGAGCTGAGTAAACAGCATTCTTGATGATGATGATGATGATGATGATGTGGACTGGACATTTCTGTATCACCAGTTTGTCTAGTCTCTGTTAAATATAGCAAATACATTCACGATTGCTTTATGATAACAGTTTTCATCTCCTGAACTCTCTAAACGTAGAGCTGATCATGTCCACCAGGTGTGACTTTCAGCTCCACCTGGTGGACGCAGGTGGGTCCTGTATGCCTCATAAGCTGCTCAACTAAACGTTAGGATTTCAGATTGGTCCCGTTTCGTGAACGCGGTGGTGCTGTGTTTGACTTCTTGACCACCCTTGGTAAGTTGATCGAGAGTCTAACCTGGTGAAAGCACAAGACTCTAGGCCATGTGCCAAAAAGCTGCAACACAACTAAAGGGTGTTAGACAACACCAGACACTCACTGGTAATTAACACTGACCTTCCTCTCCTCTCACCTTCACCCCTGCTTCTCGGTCTTGTGTCGAATGTTGTCTTGTCTTCTGCCTCGCTATCTCTGTCACACACATATGCATGCATGCCTATCTCACACACGCACACATCCCCTGCCCCTCTCCCTGCCTGCCTGCCTCTTTCTCTCTCATACTGTCACGCATGTCTCCTTCTTTCTCTCTCCCTGCCTCTCTCTCTCTCTCTCTCTCTCTCTCTCTCTACACCGGAAGGCTAAATTTAGCACAAGGCAGGAAGTGTGATGGTTGTGCAGCAGGAAGAGGTGCGCTTGATTTGCTAACCGGATCACAGAGAGAAAAAAAAAAAAAAGAAAAGAAAAAAAAGAAAAATCTCCTGAAGGAGAAATATGTAAAGCGTGAGGGTTGCGCCGGGACGCGATCACAAACTTTCGGAATCGTAAAGGCGATCAGTCGTCCCACAGATCTATTCTGCGTTTCCAGTCTATAATACGCCCCTTGTGCCTGGCGGATGACTATGACTACGTATTATCAATATCATGCACCAATTGCACCATGATACACGTTTATGAGAATATTGCTGGCATCATCGTGAGAGATCAACTCCGTCTTCGTCGCCCACTGAAACAAGACGTTAACAGTTTTCGCTCCTTTGTTTATATTAATATTAAGAATAACGTCTCCTAACCTATCCATGTCTGGATTTGAACAGTGCATATATATTCAGTATCCAAAATCCTATCTAACTTAAAAATAAATAAATAAATAAATAAATAAAATACTATAACGTTCTCCATAACATGCTCGAAGGTCAGTGTGTGCTTGGAGTAAGGTTACTGATTAATTTCAGCAGCAGCCTGACGATACGTTTCGCCTCTTTTGTCAACAAGTTGTGTGAGAAGGACGCTGCAGTATGCAAACAACGGTTGACTTTTGGCACGCAAAGCGACTGAACCCAGGTCCTTGTGCCCTGCCATTTCTCGTTGTCAAATCTCCTGGTTGAATTAAGTGCTAACCACAGACACGGCATTACAGCTATTACAAACTAAACCCCCAGGCAGCAATTCACTGCAGGGCTTCGTTATATACATAAGCACGCTGATAACAAACACTCCCTATAATATATAAGCGTCTGGACTGGGCATGTCGACAATAAGGCATTTTTAATTAAAAGATCTTTAAAGGTTGGGGAAGGGGAAATGAGACTCATACCAGGTGCAGTGAAACACATAGATCTTCTTTAGTCACAGCCACTGGGATCGAGAACAGATCTGTTCCCTGATGAAATGACAAAAAAACCAAAAAAAAAACCCAAACGTAGTATAAATGTAAAGTGAAAGAGAAAGGGATGAGTCTAAAAGAAGCCACATGGGCTGGCGAGAGTAAAAGGATGGGATGACATCTCACGTGGAGCTTAACATGGATTACACTCTGTACTCTAGTACTCGATACTAAAACTCGGACAGCCTTATCAAGATATCCCCCTAACGTATCTTCTTCCAACTCAGAAAACTGGTGCAACGTACAGTACTTAGGCTTTGTGGAGGGGGAAAAAACAAAACAAAAAACAAGAACTAGACATGCAGTGTGTTATCCTCAAACCAAGAACAGTTCACACTTAGTAGCCTTGGCAGCAAGAGAGAGAAAGCTGTTTTGCACACGTGGCATTCGGCAGCTCGAAATCATCGGGGAGGAAACGAGGCACGACGCTAACTCGTTGCACTGACGGCGGAATCTGAGCGCTTCGCGTCGTCTGCTGGCGTTTCCCTCGGCCGAGGCGTGCTTTATTCAGCGCGATATTGAATTAAACCATATTCACGGGCTAAAATGGAGATCTGAAGGCGCCTCGGTGGAAAAGCACAGCCGATACAAAAACCGCACATATGAATGAGCCTTACGTTACACGGGAGGATTCGGGCTCGATTGTGTGCATTTGACTGATGCACAATGTGTTTATCTCCTCTTTAATGGTGTTGGAAATAATAAAAGTCCCTGGAGACTGTTCTGGAAGGGAATAGAGCGTCGGGTACGTCACCTTCTCTAGTTCAGCCTCGGAGGAAGTGGGAGACAGGGGGCTGATGGGACTGAGGGACGGGGAGCTGCCTGCGCTTGACACGTACTCGGGATCAGGAACATACAGAACCTGCACAAAAACACATCACAGAAGAGGTTTTAATAACAGGGGTTTATGAACATCAGCAGGCTGGTGATTACGTACAGTACATATGTAAAGTGCACGGAGTAGAATATAATTTACAGATTAGGAATCGACCGATTATCAGCCTGGCCGATAATCGGTGGCCGATATTAGGATCTTGCCGATTATTGATATCGGCATTTTATTTTACAGATAACCGATAATATTATTTACAAAATGCGGCTCCGCTACCGTGTTTCCCGGAGGAACCGCCCTGCTTCATTTAAAGTCCCGCCCATAACAATCTCTGATCGGCTGGATGACATTTGATTAACAGCCGATCACCACTGAAGCCTCGCTGTCACTCATACACGTCACTCAAGCACAGCGTGAAGCATTCTGGTTTCCCGGTTATAACGCTGAAATGTCGGAATATAATAAATACAGCCTACATATCAGTTCCAAAGATCGGCTATCGGTAATCATTAACTAGCAATAATCGGTACCGGCCCTGAAAAATCAATATCGGTCGATCCCTACAAAATACAGATAACTATTATATATACAGTGTGATCCTGTGTGATGTATATATGCGCCAGATTAATGTCTACAGACAACATGAGCTGAGTAAAAAGAACACATCTTACCCAGTACGCTGTTCTCGAAGACATCGGATTTTGACGAAAGTATTTCACTTGGTATTTTTTTTTTTTTTTTTTTACTGTAACGCCACTTGATTCGAAGTTACTTATACTGTATGGCTAATCTAATCTAAAGAACATGCCTAGCAGCGTAAATGCATAAAAACGCAGCCACTATTTCATAGCCACTATTTAAACAGAGTTCCATCTAGTCTCTAATCGATTAATACGAAGTATGTATGTCGTTTTAGTATCACTATCACTATCGAGAACTGAAAAATCCTACTCGTATTCAGCGGTACCGATGCATGCTTAAACCAGAAGCATAAGTCTCAAGTTCAGATTAAAAAAAGGAACAGAAGGAAAGCTCAAGGTGAAATGAACCCTCTTGATCTACGGTTTTCAAAGCGCAGTCTATAAATATGCTACAATTTCAAGATGAGATAGAGAGCAAAGGTAAGCGCTGTTAATGGGAAGCTACAAGGATTTCGCCAAGAACCGAATTCTTACGAATGTTAGTTATATTTAGAAAGGTGCCATTTGTGATATCTCGCATATCGCATTTCTGCAAAGCCTCACCGAGTGAATATGAATAACAGGCTCGCTGCAGAAAGCAGGCGGCTGAGACGAGGACGGTACGACTAGAGACGGGCTGCGGCTCGTCTGAGCTCTCGGTAAGAAACGGTGGTTATACTGAGTGTAGGGAAGCAGGGTGAGAATAAAAGGTGTACGGGAGAGCAAAAGCGCGTGAGGTGCAGATGGCGGACGTGAGAGGAAAGGAGCGCACCTGTCCGGGGACGACGGCTCTTGAGAACAGCTTGTTGAGCTGCACCAGCTCGTTGGGGGCGGTGTCAAACTTGAGCGCTATGCTGTTCAGCGTGTCCCGCGATTCCACCTAGATCGGAAACAACACACACAGACAAGAAACAGGCCAGGCGTGAATAAACAAACAAACAAACAAACAAACCGAAACGAACAAATGGAAGAAGATGAAACGAGTGAGTCTTGGTAAGGTTGAAGACAACGGGAAGTTTGTCCGGTTCAGCTCGTGGGTGTTTGTTGCCTCAACGTAATCTGAAGGTTCAAAGCAAATCATAAGTCTGGACTGGAATAGACACAACAAAAAACCAGTCGGAAAACATGTCAGAAATCCGCCGCAGGACAGCCATCGAGTGTCATGACTCACCTGCACGTGTACGATGAACAGCTTCTTCCTGCGTAGTGACTAATGAAGCTCATTATGCTTTACTTCTGATCATTAGTTCGTTTTTAACGCAGCTTAATTCCGACGTCATGAAATATTGGTGTTCAGAGCACAGCCAGACACTGTACACATAATCCTATGAAACGATGGCAGGTTAATATCTCTCCCTGGTGTCTCTCTGCACCTTTACTCACCACTTATGTTTAGTTTAATAATGGTGGAGCTCGAGGGTGTGTGAGTATTAGACTGAAACATAACAGCTCTAATCGTTTTGTGCATGATTTCAGAGAGTGACTTTATACTTTTGCAGCGAACACCGCTTGTCCTGCACAAAAGTATTTTTTTTTATTCGTTTATTTAGAATCACGTTATTACACCTCCTTCTGTATCAAAGTCAACATATGGGCATCATGAAAAAAAAAAAAAAAAAAGCCCCGACTGCAATGAATCATCATTGACAAAAATGTATGTCTTCCAAACAAGGCTTCATAATGATCTCTAACCTGAGACGGCGAGCGCGACGGAGCGCACAAATGGCTCATAAAACTAAAACGAGGGCGGCTATTCCGGCCGTCGCTGTTTCATTCAAATATAAACACTTTATGAGCACTTGGGACGCAGTACTTGGGTCTTATGGGCTACTTCAGCCGGTCACACAGATCACGCTTTAAAATGCGACGATCGTCACCTTTTCATCCGGAGATGAAGAGCAAACGGGGGGCTGCATGTAAAACGTCGGAAAGAAAACTTGTTGCGTTTGATCTGAATTCATAACTTACTACATTTTCGATAAAAGCAGAATCTGGAAATACCTTCAAGCAAGCAGATGCTAAAATCATAAAATCCTATAAATAAGGGAACTTGTAGGTATTATACTATATAACGTTAAAAGATACAGAACTGTCAGGTGCCACAAACAAGATATAAAAAAAAAAAAAGAAAGAAAATAAATCTGTAGTACAACTGTAGTAGTGGTTAACCTTGAAGAGCAAAGTGGAAAGACCAGAGACACGGACATGCAATTGATCTCCGATGACTAATGACACGAATGAGACTATAAATAGAAGAGCATTGAATTTTCAGCCTGGATAAAAAACATAGACATAAGCTAATAATTTACATCAGCCAACCAACTGATGCCTTATGTACTGCCTTATGTGTACAGCTTTGTCGGTCACTTTCACTTCTGACGTTCGCCGGATTTAAAAAAAAAAAAAAAGAGGAGCGGAAAAAAAGTGTCCAGTTTCTGACCTGATCCCATACGGTTTCTGTCCATTCTGTGTTTGATAGAAAAGCATTATTAAGATGCTACCGTTACCGAAAGCCTCAGGAAAGTGTTTATGAAAACCTCCAGCTCTCGTCCATGAAACAGAAACGGAATAAACGTAATACTCAGGGTATTTAATTAAAGAATAAATTAAATACTCTCATTCTCCATCTGTTCTTCAGCACTTACACCTGTTCCTATTATTAACGTGAAGCTATGCTTGCTTTTAAGAGACACGAGGCCTGTTCTCTTTCTTGATTCGTCTTTAAGATGCACTATTTCTAGTGCGCTAGGTGAAATAAACGGAAAAGCAGGTGATGCACGTCGTGGCCAATCGCTGGCCTGCATCGAAAAACAGAGCTCCTGGGTTTCGCTTCTCGTAAACCCCGTTTTTCATCAGATCATCCAATATTAACCACAATGGATCCTGGGTAGGGACTCGAGTGTTGGGTAAAAAATTGTAAGTCTAGGCTACAACAAATCCTGTAATATTCAGATTCTTTGCTAATCATCCTGCAGTCTATTGGCTGGATAAGTCAGTTCCCAATTGGGATGATTTTGCCTGCCATATTATTTTGATTGCATTCATGCAGTGTGTGAATCATATTGTCACACCACTTGTGAACAAACAGCAGTTCAGGATGTCAGCGGAATCCCCCTTTAAGGATAGGAACGTTCCGAGTTCCCACTGGTGCTAATCGATAACCAACACATCCCGTTTATCATCAGTCACATTGGCACTAAAAGTCACTCTTGCACTTTTGTTTGCCTCTGACGTGCTTATTGACCCGGTTTACTGTACTGCACCACATCTTTACCAGCCCCCCTTGATAGCGTCAATACACTGACATCGCAACCACACTCGCCCCTGACTTGCTGAAGGGCATTCAGTGGAAACAGATCAGACGCTATTTGGGTAACACCTCCAGGGCTTTTAAAGGAAAGACAATTCGATCCGTTCTGGGTAAAGTAGCAAAGTCAGAGGTGATGTGACCTTTAAAATCATGCCGCCGTGGGAAATGACGACAAACATAACGATAAAATTATGTGTATATTACATATAACAATGTTTTACTTATTCGTAAAACATTGACGTAAAAAGACGACCGTTCGTTCTGGGCTGAAATATCTGGACCTGGTGTTATGATAGAACTCTGTCACCTTTCCTGCTTGTACTATGAAATAAACCTAAGTGAATTCTTCGACTAAAATGAGAACACAGAACAATGGCGTCCATAATATATCTGGCAGAAATAAAAATAAAATAAAACACCTGCCTGGACTGATTCCTAAAGAGCGTGAGGTCCGTGTTCTTCAGTTTCACACTCACAACTTTAGCTCCTAACTTTAGTTGATGTCAGCCGTATAAAAGATGGACAGCTTAGTTTCTAAAGACTGACGCCACGACAGGTCTAGTACACTTTTAAGTCCTGCCTGTCCTGATCTGTAGCCTCCATCCATCCAGCCAGCCATTTGTTTGTCAGTGAACACACACTACCAATGACATTAAGATGGATATTATAAGTAGTTTACAGGGCCCTTGGAATAGCCATGTTACGTTTTAACTCACCCTGGTGAGCTCACTGCCGGCTCATTCCGCGTTAGTCACAGCCATCTGTCAGCGAGTTTCCAGGCCTTGTGATAAACGAGTTCACGTGAAAATCTCCAGGTGAATCTATTCAAGCTCTCTGGATAGACGTAACGTCGTGACGTCACATGCCGCAACGCGGGATCAACACGATGGAGCGCAGCCCGTCAGTACACGATCTGTGCCGCCTGCCCGATCTGTTCTGCGCATGGGGGTTACGGTTAGGATCTGATGTTTAAAGGGTTAGGGTTAGGATCGGATGTTCAGCGTATGCGCATGGTCTTTGAGCATGCACTGAACGGATCTGGCAGGTGGCACGGATCGGGTACTGACATCCCTCGCTCGCTAAAGACGCGTCTGCCCCCCCCAGTCTAGCGACGGTGCGACTTCACCTCTCGTCTCTACTGCGTGAACCTGAGAAGGAGAACCTCCCTGGTGCGCAGACTCTGGCTGCAAAGTTGACAACATGGCAGAGGTATTTCGACTTCATTTCTATAGAATGGCAGTAAACAGGAGCACGCCGTCCATTTTTTTTTTACACAGTCTATGCTGTTTCCTGTCACTTATGACCGCTCATGGAACGTGTAGAGACGTTAAGAAGAAAAAATAATGAATAGAAGAACGCTGCAGAGACTGCTAGTGCCTTCAGGGGTGTGTATGTACGTAGCACATTTAGCTTGCTTTGCTAATCTGCCAATGAGGTAACTCAAGCTTAAATACACAGGACGCACGGAAAAGTTGCTTCAGAGCAGGATTGTGATTACTGACGCACAAACAATAAAAAGGTAATGCACTAGAGGCGTTGCAGTAGGCAACAGGGTTTCTCTCGCAGCTGGAGAGATTTGCCGTGGCTAGAGGACATGTAATATCTATGACTGAAAACCTGGAAGAAATCGGGGTGTTTGCCAATGAGTTATTTTTCTTTTGTAACGCAGAGGCTCTATATTCCTGTTTCTCCTCTAATTTCCAGTCATGTTCATCCATTAGGTCAAGTATAATTTAATCTCTGATTTAGCACGAAGCACTAATTGAGCCGTTAAGATGTCCTTAAAATGCACTTTGATTAAAAAAAAAAAAAAAGGAGGAATGATTTTTAATTTGCCTCATTAAAGGAACGACATATTAATTAGTGCGTATTTACATTTTTGATTACTTGATATTTATTTATTTTTTATTTTCAGAAACGCACTTCCGATGCAACTCTGATGTCGCTTCCCAAGGGTTTCACGTTTGAGTCGTTAATGGTTTCTTCATCCTGATTTCATTTATTATTGTCGCTGAAATCTTATTTTATTATTTTAACACTGCAATCTTAAAATGTGCCTGTTTTTGTGCTCATATTTAGATCGACTTTCGACAGACTCTAAGCATTAAAATCGTGATCGAGATCGACAGACTCTAAGCATCAAAAATTCCCACTGCCTTCTTCATCCAAGCTTTCAAACAGTTTGTTTTCCTTCTCTCTCTAACTGAAGGAGACAAAATTTATAATAAAATTTTAAAAAATAATAAAATAAACTAGAATTTGGCACCTCTAGCCAGATAGTAGTCGATATTCCCAACGCCTCTGTACTGGCGGCTTTCTTTAATCCTCTCAGCCCGGCACCGAACATTGATTCCCTACGAGCGCCTTTTGTGAGCGCCTCTTCCGTGGCCTGTTTATTTTTAGCTTCTAGCCACGTTCCGTCTGAATAAATGCCAAAGCCTACCTCGCTGTCCCGTCAGTGGACACTGACGTCTCGTCCTTGTTAGATAATGAAGTCATGATATTCCAGGTGCTGGAATGGGAATGTCACTGCTCGTGACAATCTGAAGACTATCTGAGTGCATGCTCTAACTCCACGGCTCATTGGCAGTTTTTGCACTGAATTAAACAATAACGTGCAGCTTTATGTGCGAAATCAAACATACTTCCTATTAAGTTCAGAAAGTCTCTCGGCAGTTCCCGCTCACAATATATATTCATCAATAGAGCAGAAACAGAGCATATTATAAAACCACTGACCTCAGCAGCAGGAGCACCGATCAACTAACAGTTCACTGATGTACAAGAAAACCGCTCATGTTTTTTTAATGCTGGGATTACTTTAGGCAACGCCAGATACATTTACATAAAGTGGCGCGTAATCCTCTATTTTAGAAAGAACGATCATCATCTCGAGGCATGCAGGTCGCAAAGCTAACCTCAATAAAAAGAGCAAAGAAAAAGAAATCTATGTTTTTTGTGCAGTTATTTCCAGACAGTAGCTGTTAATATCAGTTAGTTAGAGAAGAAGTTAAGTAAAAAAAAGAACGAAGCATGGAGTCCGGCAAGATTCGGATTCATTGTTTTTCTTTTTTTATTCAATAGTGTAAAAAAAAAAAAAAAACAACTCAATGGAAGCATTTCTGAGGTCAAGAACTTCTTCACTGAGTTTCAAAAAAGGTGAACTAGAGCTAGGTGATAACCAAGAAGTGGTAGACCAAAGGAAATGAAAGACGAGGATCCGACACAATCGACGTGAGATGTTTGAATATGGATCATTCCGCTCTTCTGAGGCATCTGAAGGCGATGGGAAAGATTCTGAAAGTTGGTAGGTGGCTTCCACGTGCACTTTCAGACAGAAACATCACTCAAAGACTTAACACCTGCATTACAGGTGCATTACACCTTTATTATGAGCTGCTCCATCCTGGAGAAACAGTCAAATGCAGCATGTTACAGTTCTTGCAAAAGAATCCTTCTTTTGTGACGGTGTTCATTCTTTACCAGATTAAAGGCAGAAAATCACAGAATCACGAGATGAATGAAATGCACGTCCGTATTCTGCATCCTTTGCTTTGATAATGAATAGATCGTTTTGACGTTTTCGAGGTGGGGTGACCGTCTGGATGTATGAAAAAACTAAACAAAACTGCTACTCCACTCCTCTCCTGTCGAAGTGATCAATCGTGGTACGGTTAGGCCGACAGACTGCGAATGTTCGACCTGGGTTAAGAAAAACTGGGAGATTGGGAGCATCTTGGTTTCCAAAAATATACAGTGGTATAAAAAGAGAAATCCAAGCTCTTTGGATGTGTAAACTTTTTATTAACAGGGGAAAAAAAAAAGGTGATGGGACAGTCCCTGATCACACTACAGCATGAGAAAGAGTGGCATCGTTAAAGGAAATAATAATTTTTATTGGATGGTGTAACCGAGCAGAATGTAAAAAAAAAATCAGTACTCAGACATCGCACCAAATCTTCAGGCCTGAGCTCGCCGTTTCAGCATGACGGTTGCCATAGTGACACTGTCATTACTACAGCCTTGTGGAATGTGCTGCCTAACTGTGCCGCTGATCGTTTACAGGCCTAATTTTAGCTCTGTGGTCACGTCGGGACGTGACATTCTGTCCTTCAGACAGCAAGAGGAGAAAGAGAGAAAGAGAACAGTATCCTGCCTCCTGTCCGGCGTCATGCATATAACAGCCAAAAAAGAAAACAAAACAAAACATAAAAATACAAAAACAAGAGAGTCTGTGCTGGAGACAAGACACGGGATAGGACGGGGCTTCTCTGCTCTGCCCCTGAGAACAATGTCTAGCGTAGGTTTGTAGAGACTCCAGAAGGAGAGGAAAGTTTGTGGGCAACACTTTGAAAGACTCGACGGCACGTCAAGAGGAACTACCGAGAGATGATGGCCTTGAACTTGGCACATGAACAGACACAGCATTGTGTCACGTCAGCTCATGGCTGCTTTCTTAACTGCTGTTTGTTACTTGGATTAATTAATGCACAACCAAGCCACCAAGCAGCTTTCAATCAGTAACCATGCTACAACACCTCCAGAGGGAGTCCAGGGCCAGTCATGACTTTGTTTTTTTTTGTACTGCGGCTGGCAAATTGGTATAAGAACGGCTGCATTCTGCCCAAGGTCACGGTGAAATTCCCTCTTTGCTTTTTGATAAATAATTGAAAAAAGTAAACAGCAAGCACTTTGGCAACGTAATGTGTAAGGTGTGCATTCTGCATTGTGCAAGTGTCGTTACTGCAGAAGGCCGGCTGTGTTAACGGTTGTCTAAAAAGTGCAAAGTGGCTCTTGAAGAGGCAGCCGAGACCTGAGAACCTTCTCCTGAGAGACATTTGGCTTTGAGTAGTCACCCTGCGTCTACTGCAATCAGCGGTGCGCTGAAGAACCTGCACCAAACTCGCCAACACGGCTGAATGTACTGCTGAGTTGTCTATGTTACGAGGGTTAACTTAGCAGCTATTGCTGTTTCTTAATGTTTGTTTACATTTGAGGTCATGCTGTCATATCGCGAGATCAGGATGTACCATTCAGTCGCTCTGGTCTACAAGCGTAGAGAATAGCGTATGCTAATGATGATCTGTAGCCTTTAATGTGTTTGTCCTTCACGTCCTCCATCTTTTCCAAAGTCCAAATACCATTTTAAACGAACAAGCCAATACGTGGACCTTGCTGACCCGGTTGCTTTCCCGGGGGCTAAGCAGATTTATTGCATCGGTCAATGTTTTCTCCAGGTCTTTCCCCATTTTCTTCTTGACAAACATTGCCTCTCTTTTCACCAACTGGAGATTTAAAACTTATCAACAGCGATGATTACAAAGAGATAGGGTCTGCCCTGGGATTGCTCAAAAAGCAGGAGACATACACTTTAAAATCTCAGAAATGGCCCTGGGCAGATCGACATGAACAGCTCCATTGGCACGTCTTTTCGTCTTCAACACTCATTTTGTCTTCAGCACGCCTTTTTTTGTCCTCAACGCTCATTAGCAGGCTCGTTGGTCTAGGGGTATGATTCTCGCTTAGGGTGCGAGAGGTCCCGGGTTCAAATCCCGGACGAGCCCGAGCTTTTGGTTGGTTAGGGAAGCGGCCCTATAACCGAAAGATTGCAGGTTCGATTCCCACAGCCAGCAGGTACCACTGAGGTACCCTGAGCAAGGTGCCGCCCCCAAGCACTGCTCCCCGGGTGCTTAAATAACGGCAGCCCCCTGCTATGTGATACATCACATATGGGTTAAATGCAGAGAAACAATTTCCCTCCAGGGATTAATAAAAGGAATAATAACTGGTTGGAACAGAAGACACTGCACTTTAGTCTGGACTATAAGCATCACTTGCACAACATTTTATCCTGTTGCATATACACTCTTGCAAATCAGAGTTTATTGTTATTATTATTACTTTTATTATTATTCTGTTTACATTTTGTACTATTTTGCACATTTTTTAAGGAATATTTTTCATTGTTTCTATTTTTTTGTTGTTTCTATCTTTATTTTATAGACTATTTCTTTTGTTTTCTTTTGTTATTTGCACGAAGTAGGAGCGGTTCAGGATACATTTCACTGCGTGTTGTACCTGTATAAATATGCATGTGACAAATAAAGAATCTTGAATCTTGAATCTTGAATGATGCCGACGGAGCCTGTGTTTGCTTCCCTCCCTGCCCCTTTCCTCCTCAACCTGTGACAAATCCCTCCTTTGCACCCTTTCCACGCTTTGCTGAGGAAAACAATCGGCCCTGTCACTCACTCTTAGGCGACCAAGATGGACGTGGCGGAAGAGAAGGTGGGGGGGGAGAGGGGCGTGGGGGCTGGAGTGATGCCCAAGGATGCTGGGCATTACAGGAAAGGCTCTGGAGGACCAGGAAGGCAGGCTACAGTTATAACCCATGACAACCCCACGGCGTGGCACAGATGGCCAACTCGGGTTCTGCTTGGTGCCAGTTATCAACAGGGTCAGGTGCCAATCTGCTGGGCTCGGTTACAACACCGGTGGACAGCGCTGGCCATCAGCGGCAGACACAGTGCCTGGTTGTCTCTGACCCTGGCAAGGCTTGGGTAAGAAGGCAGCCTGCCTGCAGCTGGAAAATTTGAGGGTCATTTCAAGAACATGAGGCAGAGTAAGCCAGAATGATTGCTCTCTTCTTGCTTCTTGTCTCTCTCTCTGGCTCAGTCCCCCCCCCCCCTTCATCTGTCCCCCCTTCTCTTCATCACCCCTCCTTCCTTCCTCTCTCTCTCTCTCTCTCTCTCTCTCTCTCTCTCTCTCGCTTGTTTTGTATATACGTCTCGCACGCTTTCATTCCCTCACGTCACACAGACACCAAATCAACAAAAATGCTAATGTGCGCGGAAGGTCGTTTGTGAACACTGCTGGTATGCATAGTAATGACTCGCGGGAACGAGTGCTTCTTCTCAATAATCCACGCGGACAGAAAAACTATAAACAGCTGTAAAAATATATATCCCAAACACACACACACACACACACACTTAAAGAAAAACAGCTGTTTCTCGTCCTATAATCCTATCCTATCCAGCTCCGTCTTCCTGCACACCGTGGACTGACGCGGGACATCTGACGTTACTGACTTTCTGATCGGCGTACGTCCGAAGAGAAAGGCAGCGTGCACGTACGTGCATGCTGATCACTTTGCTGTAAACACGTTACGTACTCGGCATATAGAAATGCTGACGGCAACATCAGGATGCAAAGTGCACCAATCAGGACTGGATGCTGAACCGGATAAACACATGCACACACACACACACACAACACAGGAAAAAGGAATAAGGGTTTCACTTACGGAATACTCGATGGTCCCCTTGGGTCGCTGGAAGGACATACGGCGTCCATCCTTCTTGTCAGGCGTCTTCTTCTGGCCGGTATCTGAAAGAAAGCGAGGCAAGGTGCGCATTATGTTCATCCTCCTCTCACAGCTTGTTACAAGCTGTCGCTTTACCCAGCCTCGCGGCTAGACAGCTCATTCGTCAGTGGCGTTCGAGCAGCTCCTGCCAGCCAGCTAGTGTTGTGAACCGATCCTCTCTCTCTCGCTGCTTTTTCTCTCCACTCTCACTTTTACTCCCTCCCTTCCTTCCTCCCTCCCTCCTGCTCCTCCTCCCTCTCTCTCCCTCTCTCTCTCACTCTCACAGCACAGCACAATGACAGCAAGAGAAGGCGTCTTCACCTTGCTCTGCCTCCTGCTGCTTCTGTTTCATGCATTCAATGACCTCTTGTAAGGGTGGTCTCGAATATATGTGTGTGTGTGTGTGTGTGTGTGTGTGTGTGTACTTTGACTGCAAAGTATGCACCTTGTTCCTAATTAAAGGCGTTATCTAGGTGGATCTGTGTGCGTTCTGAGGGACCTGGTGTCTGGAAGAGTTGTGTGTAGGTTCGTAAGAGGTATCCGGGACGTTCAGTCATCCCAGCATGAGCAGTCTGTGTCTTACAGGTTCCTCACTTGAGTTCATGTGACAAAAGAGAGGCTCAACCGAGGCACCATGAGTCATACACCAGGCCTGCTATTTCTGGGGTTCTGTCGCGTCGAGGTGCAGCGAAACCGTGGAGTCTGCTCTGCTTTGATCACTGATGTGCGAGCAAAGATGTGCGGATACAGTTTTTGGGTGGCGGTGCTGGTTTAAAAAGGGCGTCAGTATTTAAAGAACATCGCGTGGCATATGCAGGACGGTTACCTAAAAGATATTTTTAAAAAAACGATTCAAAAACAAGCGGAGGGCTAGAGAAACGTTCGCAGACCTCTCTCTCTCTCTCTCTCTCTCTCTCTCTCAGTCTCTCTCTCTCAAACTTGTGTTAAATCAGACAGATCACAAAATTCGCCATTCAGAAGTCTGCTCTAAAAACTGCAATATATAAAACGAAGGCTTTGGGGTTAATATGGATTTAAATAATTACTAAAAGAATGTTGCTCTGTTCTGATGAGTGACATCACCGCTAGCTTTGTTAAGTGTCATGACCATGATCTTAACTGAGTATCGAACTTTTAATTTTTAAAAACCAACCAAAACTCTACTAACACTGGATAGTTAGGTTGGCTGTTTATACTATTACACTTGACAGTTCATAGAGCTAACCTACAGGAAGAGAACGCCGTGGACGTGAACAGAAGTCTTTCCGCGGCTGCCTCTTTTTTTTTTGTACTCCGCCTTTTTGCGTGGCCACTCTGATCACTCAGAGTTGAAAAATCTCCAAACTGTTCGGAAAAGGTGCTCGTGTCGTCACCGTCTCTACTGATCGGGAAACCAATCATGCAACACCTCTCATTGTTCATTAGTCATGAGTTCTCTAGCTGAATAGCTTCACAACTGGGTGACTATACAAACTCCAGAACTGAAACAAATCAGCCATCATCAATTGTTCAACGGACTCCCAACAAATCAGAACACAAATAAATGTCCAGTGAGAAAAAAAAAAGTGAAAAATTCATCATTTTCAGACACTCGCACCCGGTCTCTCCTCTGATTGGTTGTTGTCTCTTACCAGTCACTCTGTACTCAGGCCTCTTTCGTGCCTAAAGGTAAGGGGTGGGAATGATATGATGATATGATGTGATGCATACGTACACGTTTATTCCCATTTCAGAACTAAACAGAACTGTCAGGCTGCCTCGCAATCGCTTTTTTCCAAAATGATGAAAGGTTTGAATTTCAGCGTTCATTATTATTCCATATTAATTCCATCAGCAGTACCGCCACTCACCGTTTTTATTTTGCACCTCGCGACCATTATGCATAAAAAATCAGATCAGTAGATCAGCGGTTTCTGTAACGGTCAGGGATCAAAGTCACCGAGAAGCACATTTATTTCCTCACTCTGACGTTTGATGAGAACAATAACTGAAGCTCTTGATCTTATATCTGATGATATGATTTTATACCCTGTGCTGCTGCCACGTGATTGGCTGACCGGGTTGCACGATTGAACAGGCGTACAGCTGTTCCTATTCAAGTGTCCGGTGAGTGTAGAAGCTTATTTGTGCTCCCCCCATCTCGCAAAAAAATAATAAAAAAAAAAAATAAAAAATACATTCATGCAGAGAGAAATGTGGCAAATGTAACATCTTTACCTTTGACAAAAAAAAAAAAAAAAGTAAACCTTTTCATATATCCGTGCTATAATTGTCATGTGTCTGTGTTACGCTCTATAAAATAGGCCTTTTCACACGAGCAAGACAAAGAGTCTAATATGTGTCTCTGGCATGGGGACACGAGCTCCGCCAATCCCTCGAGAGTGAGTCAGTCGCTCCGCAGCTCTGGAACATTCCTCCGTCAGCTGATTCCATCTCGGCAGCTCCGTCGTCCAGACACACTTTAAAACAGACATTCATTCAGTACTCATCTTGCACCTTGTCCGGCATGTAATACTTCAGGAACCGAAAATGAGAAATTCATCTTAGTAGGAGACAGTAATAGACCTGCTACGGAACGTGATCGTGAATATGGGTTTCTGTGTGTTTACTACTGTAGGGTAACGTGTCTTCCTAATGCCTGACGTCTTACTACACAATTCGGCTGTGGCTGTGGCTTTGAGAGGCTGTGTACTGCTCGCTTTCACCTATTAGTACTTCCTTAAAGGCGAGGAAGTAATCGCGGCAAGCAGTAGCGACGCTGGTGTAAAGCTTCTCCTCCGGTCACATGACCCCACTCCTGCTCGCTCAGACAAAAGTAGTCTCTCACGGACAGAGTCTTCCTGGCCAGGGATCAGGACTGAGCTTCACCTTTAAGCTAAGGGAATCACTGTCAGGGTTTCAGAAGCTCACGTCAAATAGCTGTGGCCTGAAAACAGTATAACGGTGAATCTGAAAACGAATGAAAAAGCAAATGAATCAGTAGTAGTAGTGGTAAAAAAAAAAGTGTAGCTAGGATACTGTTTCTTATTTCTTTTTTTCTTGTGCCACTAACAAGTAGGCACAGTAGGCTAGAAGTACCATTCAACCTGCGTTTAGAGATTTATTTATTTTTTTATCTGATAAGAATATTTCACAAAATTCACTCTATAGGGTGGTGTAATGTGCCTCAATGCTATATCTATAGCTACGTCCGCAGTTATACGTATTGGCTTTTACATAAAACGCCATTTTAAAACCAAAACTCCTGTCCGGTCCAGACGAGCACCGCAGCTCAGAACCAGAAACAATCTGCGTCCACCCCTAAAAACGCACATCACATGTGCATGCAACGTACCGGTATAAACGGGAAGTGGATCGTCTACGCTGTGGTAGGTTGCTTGGCTGCTGATCACTCGAATAATAGCTTGCGTTCTGCCAACAAGGTCGGCAACGTTTGTGTATATTAATATCTATGCTGCCGTGGGTCACGTGATAGGAGCTTGACGAATCAAACATCGTCGTTCGCACAAGCCTCAGTTCCTGCTGCCCACACTAAAAAACAATTTTAAACTCACTTCATAGTAGGCACCAGACATGAATGTAGAGAAAACGATGCGTTTTAAAACTAAAACGTATTAGTCTGGACATAGTCTTTAGCCCAAGCTACTTGTTTTGAAACCCACCACCTGGGATTATATAGCTGTAACTATAAAGAAAAACACTTTCGATTAAACATTTATTTAAAGCTTTTCACAATATCTCGGAAAACTGTACTCAACAATTTTAACCGATTGTGATATTGATATTACGTCGCCATGCTGAACAGCATTAATGTGAACACTACGGGCATCCATACGTAGATGCTATATGTATACGGCTCGTTGGTCTAGGGGTATGATTCTCGCTTCGGGTGCGAGAGGTCCCGGGTTCAAATCCCGGACGAGCCCTGGTTTTAGGGCACTTGTAATCGAAAGATCGCTGATGATTTTTCCCAACGCTAACGATCAATATTTTTATAATCCGGTGATGTTTGGTATCTTTTAAAACGAGATGCTTCCTGTGTTTATCCATCTGTCTGTCTATCCATGGGCTTGGGAAAGCAGCAGCGTGCGCAGGGAGTGTGAGAAAGAGACGAACGTCTTTCTGACACAAAAGACAACCAGGCAATTTTACTTCGGCGAGTTGGTTTACTGCCAGCTGCAACTGCCCAGCTGAAGCTATTTTTAGTTCACCCACTTATCTGCAGCTGAGGATGGTGGTTGATGCGCCATAATAAGCAGGTGGGTCATGAACGCACATCAACAGAGAAGGAGTTAGGCGATATGTTTCAAACTGTAGGAAACAAACAAAAAAATTTCTTATGTTGTATTAGGTCGAAAAGTTTTCTACTGGATCAGTGAGACGCATTGCACCGTCGTCAGCTGATTGAGGATTCAACAGTGCTGTGGTACAAAGTAGATTAAACTACATCAAGGCTCCACGGTTCAATAATTACTCGGTTTAGAAGGAAGGTTGAGAAATCTCTCTGGACTGGAATAGGGAAAACCCTGACCTATATTATGATGTGTTTGCTTTTGGTTTCGTGTGTTCCACCTACACACAAGTCACAACGGTGCTCGCTAGAATGGATACGAAGATTAATTATATACGCATTAGAGAGGTGATGCGTGGAGCGAATTCTCAACACTCATATCATACTTGAACCAGTAGCGGGAATAACTTGTGCTGGGTTCGATCACAACTATAAGGCACGTATTATATGTTAAGGAGTTCACGATCAATTTATGAACCATATAAAAAACAATACTAGCCCCGTGCCAGTGCGATGTACTCTGCCTGAGAAAAAGGTCGTGGTCAGTTTAGCCGACTTTGGAGCTCTATTTCGGGGTCAAAGAATTTATACTTTTTATTTAGTTCTTTTTAAGATATGGGTAGTACATTACGTTCTGTTTACAATATTAAACCTCTGTTCAAAGCTATTTTTGCTTTGTTTAGTTTTATACTGAAAAATTAATGCTGTTATACTGTTTATGATGCAGAAATTACAGAGGAGTCTTTTCAGTTATTATTATTTTTTAGAAATATTCTGAAAACCCAATTGACGCCACTGTTATGAATCAATCGCAACCAGAGTATCGTCACCCCGTGCTTATTAAGTCTAAGATAAATCAAACATCCAAAACAAACAGAAAGATCATTTATTAAGACAGATAAAAGGTTTTTTTGCTTATAAACCGTGCAGTCTGGCTGACATGACCTTTAGTCTAGTAAACTTCTACAAATCGGAGAATTTTGAATCACAGTCTAGAAATCATTCCAATCAAAAACCACATTATTTTATTATTATTATTAATTATTATTATAATTATTTTTATTATTATTATTATTCTTTGTGCAATGACATGACGCGGCTTATTTAAACTGTCAACACTGTTACTTTTACACTGTTACTAATCACAAAAGACTCTGAATCAAGTCTAATGCTAATTTCATTCGCAGGTCAATTTTCCACACAGACTGCAGAATGAGTTCCTGAAAGACAAGCTGAGTGAAAATCTATACTATATTCAATATTATCTTGAATCCCCTGATCATATCAAGGACTGTGATTAATGCTGTGCGAGGAAAGATCAAAGGTACTGTCAGGATCATGACCTTTAACCCTGCAGTTGGTTTTATACAACATTCACGACATGCACAAAAGCGGCTGTGTTTCCTTACACGACTACAAGAGGTTCCTGACTGCGCCATCTGAATAAATATCCTGAAAGAACAGGGCTGAAGGGTACGGCAAAGCTACCGACGCATCAGAAACATGTGCACATACTCACAGCTAGAGGGAATCTGAAGGAAATCACGCTCTGAGGAGAACCACCACTGTGCTGCCATTTTGGGAATAATAAAAATATTGAAATGGCCTGGAGTCAAGATCTCTAAAAAGTTTGTCACATGATTAATATACAGTAATACCTCGTGCATTCGCGTTTCTGGATTCGCGACTATGCAGATTCGCGGAATTTTCTGTGGAGCCTGACTAATTTACATTCGCAGTTTTTTCACACATCTGCGAAATCCTCAAAAAGCCTGGCATTAAATGATAACTGTCACACACTGCCCACGTCACCGCGC
>JAOVYU010000032.1:13118312-13128965 GCA_025674565.1 Synodontis membranacea | reverse complement strand
AGTACGCCACTTCTTAGTGCATCGCATGCTGCCACACTTCTCAGTGTGAATGAACCTACGCATTCGAAATAGCAAATGAGCTAGTTAGCTAGTGTGAAGCATTGATCACAAATCACAAATCATTTCAGCTAAAAGTTCTGCTGACGAGTGAGGTCAGATTAGAATGACCAGATTAGACTGAGCTCTTGCCTGGTGGGCTAAATAATACATTTATGATTTATCCATTCTGGCAGTAAATTCACTTCCCAAGTAATGACTAGCAAGATAAGGATTACACATTGCAAGACGCAGCAACTTTGAACAAGTTCACCTATTGTGATCAGGCTTCCCACTGGTACAAGGTTCCCGGCATGAGACTTGACATCTATACTCCAGCATTACCTTGTTGCAGAGAAGAACCCTTGTTATTGTTTCTACCCTTCAAATACAAAAATGACTTCCATTTCTCAGCAGGCGAGGGGTGCAAAATGAAAAGTCAGGAAAGATTCTGAAGGGCAGGTTAAAAGCATTTGAACAGTAAACAGTAAACGACGTTCGCTTTGGCTGAACCTCCAGCCATGTAGAGAGCTCACTTTGAAGTCAGAGATTAAGCCTCCTATATAATCCTGTACAAATTGACATCTAAGAAGTAGAGCAGAAAACCGAGTCCCCCGCCACAGGCCTGTACAATGAGGCGCGCTTTGAGATCGAGAGAGAGAGAGACGGAGAGACAGATAGACTTGTTAATACGTCACGTCTCAACTTATCGCATTTAAAGTAAATGACTGCTCCATATTTAGTGCTTACCTCTGCTGTTCGTCGCTCCTATATCAGTGCTCTCTCTCTCTCTCTCTCTCTCTCCCTCTCTCTCTCTCAATTCAATGAAATTCAACAGGCTTTATTAGGTTGACCGTATATAAGCATTACAATAAAGATATGAATTGTTATTAATGAATATATTTGTTTGAACAATAAGTGCTTAGAGGAAAGGAGGGAGGAAAAACATGGACAGGAGAGAAAGAAAAGAAATTAAGCATTAATACAAATAGTGTCAATCTCAAATAAGGAAATATATAAATATAAACTATTAATAAATATTATTATATTATATACAATATCCAATATTACTCTCTCTCTCTCTGTCCTTCTTTCTTTCTCTCACCCTTTCTCTCTGGCTCTCCCTCTTACTCGACACATTTGTTCCCCAGCTTCACCTTTTACCTCTCTTCTTCTCCTCAGCCTGCCTGTCTGTCTGCCTGTCTTTCTCTCATGCCACCTCTCTGTCTCTCTCTCTCTGACTCTCTCTGTCTCCATCACTCTCCTTTTTTTCTCTCTCTCTCTCTCTCTCTGTCTCCCTCTATACCATTCTCTCGGCCTGTCTCTTCATCTGTCTAGTCCTCTCTCGCTCTTTCTTTCAAGTACAGAACACGCAAACTCCCTGGAGGCAATTTAGGCTCTGAGAAACTTCAATATGGGTCAGACCATCTCAGTGCTCTGTTTAATTTGCGGCCCGTTCAAGATCCTAGCGCGTTGTTATGGCGATGCGCAGAAGGGTCACGTTTGCCTTTTCACGGAGTCATATCCCGTCTTCTCCTAGGACATATCCCAGATAGCACTGAAATTGAAAATGGCATTGAAATGACATTGATTCAATATCAGATCAACGCATTCAACCACATTTCAACGTTGAAACGATGCCGTGGTGCTATCTGGGATTACATTAGAGACGGACATAACGAGCTTGGCTTAAATGTTCAAACGGACGTTTCCTGATACCACTGGTGTCCGAAATAAGCAAACTCTATGACTACATTGTATAAACACTCACATACAGTATGATGGTATGGATGGTATGGTTAAACACATTGGACTATTCTCAATTTTTGTCAATCACCCCTCAACTTACCGTTTCGATACATTTGCGTGAATGTATGCAACACTGTAATTGTTATACAGCCATTCTATCCTTCATGTAGTCATATAATTAATACCACCAAGCTCACCCGGACCTCTACAGCCCCGTGTGTATCCCACTGACCTTTGGACTGCTCGCTTTTTTCCCCCCTCTCCCACTGGGAGAGGAAATGGTTTAAGGATTAAACAGCACAGCTGACATCCCGTCTTGCATCGGGAGACAAGAAGCAAGTAAAGACAGGACAGAGAGGAAAGAAAGAGAGGGAAAAAAAAAGTCTGATTACCCTCTTGGTGTGATTTGCTATCATCAGTGTCACTGGGTCAGACGTCCACTGGTTTCAGCGCGTGATCGTGCATTAATTTTTAATACGTTTGGTACCGGGGGGGGGGGTGGTACTGGTGTCAAGTTCAGATGGAACCAATCTAAATTATATTTACGAGAAAGGATTTTTTTTTTTTTTTTTTTTTTTTACTATTAATCAAAATCCATTGCTTAAGGCATATAATCTACATTATCAGGGCATTCCAAACTGTTTTCAGCAATCACTTTAAAACAGAACAGAAAGATTTTGCCAAAAGAAGAGATTTTTATAAACGGAAACCTTTCGGAAATCTCCAGCCTCGCAAGAATACACACATTGCACTTAAAAATAAAGACAAATGTAAATGCAAATAAACATCCCTCTGAGCCTGTGACGATACATTTGGAAGGACTTGCATGCTGCTTGCTGGCTGTCTAGGGAACATGCATGCTGCCTATAGAACACATATCTATCTATATACTGTATATAGCAGGCTATATAATGAACAGCAACACTCGACTCCTCTGAGAGCCTGATGAAACATCATGGGTACTGTACGTTTGAAAAAACAAGCATTCTCAAGGCAACCTTCAGGAAGGTTCGTTTTCATAAGGAGACCTCATGAGTGCACCCAGTGCTGATTGAGTTCAGATTCTCCAGGACGTCTAATCAAATTAATTCCAGCCCAACTCTTCTCTAAGCCTGATTAGTCAGGGTAATCTTTGTTGTCTGTGTGCAGCTCATGCCATGTGGGCCATCTGCCATGGATGTGCAACCTGAATCTTTCACATCTCTACCTGACATGCCAGTTGTTGAGGGAAAAAAAACTCATCTTCTTCAGGTTGCTTGTTGCAAATCTCCATGATTATAGCATGTTCCTCTCCCCCCCCCCCTCTCTCTCTCTCTCTCTCTCTCTGTCTGTCTGTCTGTCTGTCTGTCTGTCTCATTACCACGAATGGCTTTTCTAAATGCACAAGCATGGCTAAACCGTCTGTCTTGCAAAGATAAACAGACATAAGTATACCGTAACATTTCATTCCCACGTTGGACTTTTCGCCGGTGACAAAAGCAGCTCGTGAGTGGCGCGGTCACTGGGAAATGGCGAGTTCGAATACTGAGGATGACATGTAGCCGGGTGTATGTGGAGGAGGGCGGACAGCGCTTTCCTCCGAGTGTGTGACTTCGACTTATGCTGCAGCATGAGCATCAGTTTGAAAACATATCGTTGACTGACTTCAAGTATCTCAGAGCAAGCACGCATTTACCCCGCCCTCCCTGAGAGTTGCTGAGCGTTAGCTAGAGAGTTGTTAAGACCAAAGAAAATTCATACCTATACCTCTTATGCATTACAGGGTGCGAGTGAGAGGCGGGATACACCCTGTGCAGGTTGGCAAATCAATCATCACGGAGACGAACGACCATTCACACTCACATTCACAATTATGGGCAACCTATGGACTGTGCATACACGGAGGAAACCCACACCGCCATGGGGAGAACTTACGAACTCCAGACAGAAAGTCCCCCATTGCTCGGCCAGGTTTGAACCCAGAACCTTCTTCCTGTGAGGCGCCAGTGCTAACCAAAGCATCATTCTCCCATCTAATATCATGACCACGGCTCATCGCTAAACACACAGCTCATTATGCGACATCACGCACACTTGAGTCTGTCCTGTAAACACGGCAAAGCCATGTCAGAGCCCAACGATCAGCTTCTTATTATATCAGAGTGGTGCATTACTAAAAGCACGCTCTCTAAATGCTCCCAGAATCTAGTCAGTTTCACCAAAAGCACGCTCAAAAGTCCATTTCTATCCATTAACCATGGATTCACTGCGGCGTCTGAAAGCACTATGGAAACAGGACCATGAGCGAGACAACCGACGGGAGAGTGTTTATAAAGGATCTCGTTTCGGAACTCCTCAAGGGCGCCGTGAAGGTCGTTCCCTAATTGGACCAGCATGCCTTTGTAGGGGGGTAAAAAGCCGAGCGAGTTTAGCGGCTCCACAGGGGCTCACTTCCACCACCGCCTGCATACATAAATAACCGAGCGCAAGTGCGGCTCTGCTCGTTTCAATCTCCGTTCGGATCTGCGGAGCGCCGGGGTCGGGTTAATTATACGCGATGAAGATCAGAATTAGGAGGAGCTCTCCACATGTACGTAGCTTTTGACTGGAATATATATATATATATATAGCGCACAATTTAACGTTTAGGAGTGGCCAGTTTAGAATACATATAAGGGTGATTCTACAGAAACGGTGCCATTTGTTTGAATGTGATGGGGTTAAAGATTTAGTCTTAATCTGATGCTAATTCTTAACGCCAGCAGCTAGCAGGATGACACAGCATTCTTTGGCTTAGACGTTGTTCTCTTTTATAGCTTTAAAAATTAAAAATAAAAATAAAAATTAAAAACCTTCTAACAGTGTTGAACACCTAAGCCTGACGGAACCTATATGTTCATAAAAAACATAAAATATTTATTAGAATTGAGAAAGAAGTTTTCCGCTAGTCACACCGTGCTGTTCAAGAGACTTTGATGATTCCTATTCCTCATAAATGAAGTCACAGGATCAAACCATTATTTTATTAAATGGGGGGTGGTGGTGGTTTCATTACGGGGTTGAATTAAACACATTAATTAAATGCAGTCTCTTTTCCAAAGAAAATATATTATACATAAGAAGGGGTTAGCAGTGCCTAATTTAAAAAAAAAAAAAAAAAAAAAAAGTTTATTATTATTTAGCATTATTAACTGAAATTTGACCATGCTGTTGGTATGATGGACAATGGGGACAGGCAAAATTCTTCATACTCTTTGGAAAAACACAAATATAAAAGTTGAAATAAATGTCACTATAACTTTTTTTTTCTCTCTGATGATTATTTAAAAACATGTAATAATTTGAAATGATGCAGTTCAAATGTACATTTATGAATGTTATGAAAAGTTGTAGCGGCATTACAGTACATCTTGAGACACTGAACCTACTGAAACGGCACCAGATCTGTAGAATGACCCGTAAACAGTGCATTTGTATTGGAATTCACGCACATCTGTGAGCATACTGTAAAGCATCTCCTGTCGGACGACGTCTGTGAAATCTGAAATATAACCGGCTCCGTCTTTGCTCCTGTGGAACACCAACGGACCTTGGTGCTTCTGTGGCCCAGGATGTCGTCGCGTCTTCGTGTCCGGCGTCTTTTGCACTTTGTAACAATGACGCATAACTCTCGGCAGCTTTTTGTGTGTCATCAAGGTCCCTGTGAACGTGAAGTGTTAATAATGAAAAATAATCAACACTTTCCTGACCACAGCGGACTCAACTCCGACCATGGCATAATGCTCTGACGCGTTCTTGTCTGTTTGCATGATAAACGAGTGCCTTTTCAAAACACGCTTTTAAAATCTTGACAAGCACACAGACCTTCGGTGACTCTCGCCAAGAAACAGCGTGTGATGATTTAAAAAAAAAAAAAGAAAGAAAGAAAAAAAAGTGCAACATTCTCGAAAAAAGAAAAAAAAATCCTTTTCACAGTGTATTTCTTTAACATATGTCATTTCATCTGTAACACGGCACTGTGCAGCATGCGGTAAATTCCCACGACCACAGTCTGCAGCTAATGAGTGCCGCTCTAGTACGGTTACTGCTTCTCCGGCTGCGGTTTCATCCAGGAGCCGGACAGCGCGGTTGTCACACTAGCAAAGCAACGTCACCCGACAGACACAGATCAAGCTCGGCTTAGACATCTCTTCTTCCTGCTAGTTATAACTAGGATCCACTGCTGAGATAATAGCCTGAGCTGAGAGCAGAGGACGCATAACAAGAACATCCGGCGTGTGCCTTTGTCTCATTATGACTAAGCTAGGAGAGGAGACAGCAGGTCACGTGGCGCTACAGGTGAGCACCGAGACGGGTTCTCGGAGACGTCGAGAGCCAGCAGAGTCTCAATCTTAGTTTCCGAGGGGATAAAAAGATAATGAGTCGGTAATAAGTTTAGTGCTTGGGGCTGCAGGGACTGCAGTTTTTTTTTCTTTTTTTTGTGCCATTTTGGGATGCAAACACTTCCGAGTCCGATTAAAGCCGAGCTCATCTCCAGCACACTGATTATACTGACCCCGGAGAATCGGTGGGGTCTCTTATTATTACTCAGGGAGAAGATTTAGAGGGAAAGTTGAGCAGTATAATTTAACACTGCTCTCGTTAACTTTCTAAGGAGCTCGCACGAGCATAAACAATTCACCTGGGTGACAAACATCTTTTCATAAGTGTTAAAAAGCAGCGCGCGGAAACAGCAGACACTAAACGAGCTCGCTGCCATTTCTGTAAGGCAGAGCGTTTCCGGATTTATCACATCCCGTCTCAGTTGCAGGCCTCGTTCGGATATAATCGAAGGCAGAGCGTTGTCGGCTGTCGATCTGATGAAAGTTTTATAAAGGAGCTTTAATTATAGGTGCGGTTTGTGTGCTTAGGGGACAGCTCCGGTAACGCTCCATGATGAAGCGGGGCAGGAGGTGTAAGCCAATATTAATAATAAACAACAGAAATACCACAAAAAAATAAAATAAAATAAAAAAGTCAGGGCTTTCTTGAGGCTTCTGCAGTGCGTCTTCGGTAGAGCAGGCTTGGAATAAAAATATTCATCTCAAACTGATTGAAAAAATGTAAAATTATAAAAATCAACATTTTTGAATAATAAAAAAAAAACCCATGTACTGCTCCTCTAATAAAAATATTTTTTTTAAGTAAGAGTGTTTACGTGCCAAAACTATTGATACCACAGTATTTAAAACAAATTGTAAAAAAAACAACAAAAAAGTTCTTTCTGTTGCCTTCGATAAACTATGTAAAATATGTAAAATCTCTTGTAATCCGTCACCATGAGGAAAAGAACACACAGCTCTGAGCACAAAAGAAATGGCTCGGGATTTGCGCAAATAAGCTAAGTATTTTTTTCTTTACTTATTTTTTGGCAATTACAGTTAAAAAAAAAAATTGTGATAAAGAATTTTACTAGACTTTCCAGAACTGTAAAGAAAAAGTGTTGTGGTATTCGTGACCGGTTTTTGAAGGTCTTGGTCTCGTCTCGGACTCGGCCGCATTTGTACTCGGTCTTGTCATGGACTTGGATAAAGAGGACTCGGAATTTTATTTCGAGACCAGCCGAGACCACGGCTCTGAGAATATTATTATTAATGAGCTGTTTAATGTCGGATTGGATAACTTCGTACTTCAAGTGCAAACGATGATGTTAGTGCTGACCGCGGTTACCCGACCCACCCCCTTCACACTAGTGCTGTAGTACTCGAGATCGGTCTCGAGATCGGTTTTTGAAGGTCTTGGTCTCGGCCAGCCCTGGTCTCGGCTCTTGACCCCACCTCAGAGTCTTGGTCTTGTCTCGGTCTCGACCCCCTCTGGTCTTGGTCAGGTCTTGGTCTCGGATAAGGTGTTCCTGACTGCAACACTACGATTCAAAGATTAAATTGTTTGTGCACCTAACTAATCAGGGTCGTACTAAAAAAACAGGCTTAAATCGCCTCGAATCTTAGAGACGCTGCGTATATATAGGACCCGATTTTTATGAATAAAATAATAAACAGCTTTTAAAGCAAGCTGCAGGCATAGCAGATGAGTACCTGGTCAAACTACCCTTGAAATGTAAAAAAAATTAAAAAATAAATAAATAAATAACAATTTCATGTCCTTGATACAAACGTTTCTACTTACTTTACTTTTCAATCACTAATGGTCTTAGGTCTGCATTTTCTATCCCCAATTTTTTATTTATTTTTTTTGGCTTACTGACTACCCCCAAATGCTCCTTTATTTACTTTTGCTCATTTTAATCAAGGCTCCCAACACTCTTAACATTGACGTTTAAGCGTACCATGGACCATCCTTATAGGAAAGAGAAATATGGCACTGGAGCAGCATGTGTGTGTGCGCATGTTGTGCTGAATTGTAATTTGATTCCTCGTGTAAATCCACATCCTCCCACCACCGTTTTCACCAGGCATGATGCATCCCCACAGGTTTAATTATCTGTGCTTGTCAGGACTTTAATGAACCCGTGTTATTTAGTAAGACGACACACTTCAGTCTCTGGCACCACGGTCGGTGGTATACTTGTTAAACGATGACAGTGCCGCTTTGTGTTCCGCTATTAAAAGTTTCAGGGTCAGCTGTTATAATGGACAGGGTTTTGTGTTCGTACAGCCTTTTATGTCAATTATATGTTGTTGTATGTTTCTTTAGGAACCCATCTGTTCCTTCTTCTCTTTTCTCAGAGCAAACAGATGGTACTGTACGGCGTTGCGGCATGAGATTTAAGACAGAGTAACGTATAGACAGGGATACTCAAAGAGGGTGCAGTTGAAGCTACGAATGTGTGGATGCTTTGCTTGAGCATAATGTAAGGCGGTTCTTCGTCTTCCTCCCAACCTCTGAATCACGTCTGAAAAATAAAGCCCATGACTCAAATGTCACTCTGAAATCGGCTGCATTAGCCTTTAAAATGGCCTGCCCAAGAGGTTTGTGACATTTTCCTCCTTGTTTTCACGTACGTCCACAAGAAACAACACACACACACACACACACACAAAAAAAAAAAACAGTGATGTCACCCTGACCTTTTGGTGCTGAACATGGTGCCGACGTCTCCGCTGTCCAGTACAGAAGCTTCCGGAAAGTCAGGAGGACAGGCTTCGCTTCAGGGAGCGAACCTGAAACGTAGAGGAGAGAAGGTGCGAGGTGTCAAAAGAAGAAAGAGCATCTTTGATAGCTTTTGCGGGAACAGCCACAAATTTGAGAATCAAGACAGAATCTGACTGCAATTTGCGATTTGAAAGTAAAATGCACGGAAACGTTGCAGTCGGGTCCACTTCCATGTTATAACGCGCATATTAATAAAGTATAAAAGGTAAACATTTCGTTTTCAACAAAGTCGCAATTACACCTTTAATACTAACACAGAAGTGAATCATCAGAACAAACTGTCGACCTAAACAGGAAGAAAAAATACTCAACATATTTGACTACAGAAAACTAAATGGCATACATTTTGCCCCGTGTTTTTATTATCCAAAGATCTGTTAATCAATTCAGAAATGCAAATTACTCGCCTTTTGCTTTTCTGCTGGCTCACTAGAGAGACGGGCTTACGAATGTACAAAAGAAGGTGCATGTAGGTAAAGTCAGCGTGAGGCAAAAATAAACACAAACGCGTGTCTTTCACATCCCACGTCGTTTCCCCTCCAGTGAATTGGCGTTTCAGTCGGGTTAATCATGTTTGTGTTTGGTTTGACCGTCGATAAAGCAGAAAAAAAAAAAAAAAGCAGAAAAGCGTAGCTTTCGGACGTCTCCCGTCTCGCCACGACGAGCCGTAGCAAACGCTATGGACAAATCATACGTTAGCACCTCTGTGTGCTCAATGCTGACATATTACTCTTACAACGCTCTGCAGCTCAGATCATCAGAATCATGCCGGAGTCATCATTTGTAGACAAAATGTGCGTTAAACCCAAACGCTGGTATTCCTAAGATAAAAAAAAAAGCAAAACGTTCTTGGAATTAATTTAAAAAAAAATGTAAATAATAAAGTAAATAAAGACATTACAGTGCATTAAAGATCAGAATATGTACCGGCTTTTACAGAATATACCAGATAGGAACCGTACAGTATACGCACTATTTACAACAAGCCTATAGGCTTATTTCATTACTTATGTATTGTATATCAGTATATAACTGTTGAAACTGTTGTTTTTTTTTCATTCAATTATGCAAATAAGGCTAAAGTGCCCTAATTTGCATTTTGTAATTACATGTAGAACAAGTGAATAGTTAATGTTATTGATCACTTAAAGCCAGGACTACTTAAGATATTAAATAATCCATTATGTTTATGTCTGGCTTGAAGATCTATCCATTACTATCCATCCATTATCTTATCCAATGGAATCTTATCCATTACGGGTCGCGGGGAAGCTGGAGCCAATCCCAGCTGACTTTGTGTGAGGGGCGGGGTAAACCCTGAGCAAGTCACCGGTCACAGCCATTCACATTCACATTCTCACCTATGGGCAATTTAGAGTAGCCAGTTGACCTAGATCGCATGTCTTTGGGATGCCGGAGGAAACCGAAGCACCTGGAGGAAACCCTCGCAGGCACAGGGAGCGCATGCAAATTCCGGGATTTTAAAATCAAAGTCAAAGTCAAAGCATACAAATATTGTCATCTCTATTATATACACGTATATAGAGAGACGAGACGACGTGGCTCCAGTTACGCAGTTTAAATAAGGCACATAGACTAAGCAAAAATTTAAATAAGAAAAAAAAAAAAAAAGTAGTGCACATAAAAAAAAAAAGTAGTGCACATAGGGTAGGCAAAAGAAATCTATACATACAGTAGACATATATAAAAAGAAATATATATATAAATATATAAAAA
>JAOVYU010000032.1:13064686-13075475 GCA_025674565.1 Synodontis membranacea | reverse complement strand
CGCCAATCTCCAGCTAACTTCGGGCGAGAGGCGGGGGTTACACCCTGGGCGGGTCGCCAGTCCGCCGCAGGGCAACATATATATATATATATATATACATATATACATACCATTTATATGTAATTTGTAGAGGATTTCTCCTAGTTCCTCCTGCACCACACCATGGCTCAGTATTTCTAATTGACGCATCATCACTGAGCAGGCTTGGAGGAGTAGACAAAATCAAGCATCTTGATTTTGTGTAGGATGCTTTCATCATCTTTAATTCAAGCATTGGACAGCTTTCATCTCCCCTGCAGATCGTATCTTGATTCAGGCTTGCACACGTAGTTGTTTTGACAGTCTTGAGTCAAAATGTGTGCAACTGAGCATGCTTAATGATTTATGCTTAATTCAGTTCTTTTCATTAAACAAAGAGAGAATTTAAAAGCATAAATATTACAGGATAGTGTTTATGCAATATGGCCAAACGTCCTGTTTATTTTTCGGAAATAGATCCTGAAGAAGCCTCACTTACTGAAAGCCTGTCAAGTAACTGACTAGCTAACTCACGTTGATTTGTCCATTCCCAATAAAGGTGCTTCCTGTAAAACTAACGTCACTTCTTCTTCTTTTTCATCTTCATCTGACGAGTTTAAATTTTTTTACGTCAAAAAGTAATATTCCTGAAAAGACTTGTTTGCCACGGCCGCTGACTATGCCACTAACGCTACCTTAGTAACCGTTTCGAGCTAGGAAGTGGAATTTTATGTGGTGAACAGAGGCGAGTGGAGTGACACACACACACATACACACACAGTGAAACGTCCCAGTGTGGTTATAGTAAATATAAGCATTCCTGGAAAGCTGCTCAACCAATCAAATCAGTGGTCTGGAACTAACTGTTCCAACATGATCCAAAACAATGAACAACATAGTGTAGTATTTTTGCTACGTAAGTACGGTAATACCACGTGCATTCGCGGGGTTAGGTTCCAGACCCCGGCGCAGATGTGTGAAATTCGCGAATGTTTGGTGGAGTCACTAAAAATGAGCACTGATAAATGCTTATTTCCAAAGTTTAAATTCTAAATATGACCTAAATCATGCTCTGAAAGCACTTTAAAACTTTTTGAGCCACGGCACATATTTCACATTAGAAAAATCACGAAACAAAAATGTCACAAAAAGTATATTTATTGAAATATAATGAAAATCCTCTTTAACACAACGCTAATACGGTGTTGTAATGACACACCCAGAAATCTTCCTCTCCAGTCTTCCTCTACAGCTCTGAGCCTCTGTCTTTTTCAAGGAGTTAAGGAGTTGTACTGCCCTCTAGTGACAGGCAGAACTAACAGGCAGCCTTAGAATACCAATGAGATGAAATTGGATCATCTTCCAAGTAAAGACATTCTGAGAGATAATGAGTTATTTATCTACTTCCAGGTCTGCAAAATTTCGCGTATATGTGAAGTCGCAAATACAGAAACGCTAATATGCGAGGTTTTACTGTACACATGATGTTTCTAACTTATTAAAGGCACAGAGGTCTGTATGAAGTCTGACCCATGTTTATTTTTATATCCCCTGTGGTCTGTTATTTGAAGTTTCAGTCAGGATGTGACAAAATGCCTAGATCTGTTAATTCAAGTGAATATGCTGTTTAGTGAAGCCCCAGCAGGATCTCGGAGCCGCAGAAGCATTTGTCAGCTGATGTAACCCGAGCACTCTGGGTAGCTGGACCATCTTTAGTCCCATACTGGGATGTAATGAGCTCTGAATGCCAGGAACTGGCAAGCGTTAACTGAAAGCTGGCACTATCTGGCACCGAATGTATTTTCAGCAGACATTCACAGATATAGATCAGGGCAGTATTATCACTAGAATTGTGCTAAAAGTACTCAGAGCTCCGAGGAGGACCTGGACATTACTCAGGAATGAGCAGGATCAGCATTCTCAACAGGATCAGATCACATGTTATTGAGCCGTTGTGGTCAATTCTCTGGTTAAAGAGAGAGTTTCTATGATTATCTGGAAAATCTCACTATTTACACCCTTGTTTATTTTCTTGCATCTTTTATCATTTCAAATTCCATCAGTTACTCTGACGAGCCCTGGCAAGCTCAAATGCCTACTGACGTATGATTTATTAGTTCTTACAGAATGGTAGCGAGGTGTGAGCAATGGGCCTCATTTATCAATCCTTATGTAAATTTGTGTACAAGTATGGGCCAAGAATAATGAAACTTCCTGCCAGGTTTGCAGAAGTTTCAGTAAGACTACTCGTATGCACAGAAGAGCATAAATAGCAAAGCTCACGGAAATTTGAGAATGACTAAGTGGTGGAAAAGTGCCTCCTAAGTGCGGAAAATGTTCTTCTTCCAGTAAAGCAGCTCAGCCGCTGCAGCGAATCATCTGCTTTAAAAACACACTAACTCTGACTCCTTCTATATGGTGCCATTACTTTTGTCCTAACTGAATGGCCAGTCCTATTTCTCTTAAATCTGGGGATTTGTTTTGGATTGCATTCTTTCTTTCAAGTCATGGATACGAAGTGCCCTAACTTTTCAGTTGAAATAAATAAGTGATTTAAACTTGCCAGTGTAACCCCTGTATAAACTTTGCAGCAGCTCATCGTACAATTCGAAGTCAGTCGATCGAGGTTTACCACAGAGTGTCTGCCTATCCACACTCAGGAGCTCTTATAGGAAATGATTGTGTTTTCCCAAACTAACTGGATTTTTGTGAACATCACGTTTACTGCGCAAAAGTTCCTTCGGATGACTTCCGAATAAATTTGTTTATATCCACCTTGATATCTCACCGAATTTCTCTCTAAATGATCAATAACGGTGAGTGTGTTTTCATTTAGGCTGTTAGAAACGTTCCTCCCTTGTTCTGGCTTACTGGACGTTTCAGATCAGTCCTAGCGTGACAGTATTGTGGTTTTGAGGTAGGTTATTTTTTTTTTGTTGTTGTCCTCTTTCAGGTTTGTGCCTATGACCGCGTGGGCCTGGGGTTTAGCAGGAGAGCGCTGCAGAATGACACTACAGGCACGGAGAAAGTGTGGAGATCATCAACCACCGGAAGGTACGCAGGTTTATAACGTTTCAGATTTATAATGGGTTACTATACATAACCATAAATAACTTGTTTTGGAAAAAAAAAAAATAATAATAAAAAAGATAAATTATTTATAGGCTAGGTGTGTGAAATAATAACCTTAGATTATATAGCATTATTTTCATCATCTTTAATGAAGGAGAGTTTTCATCTCATTTTCATCGCTAGGTGTTTTATTCCTTTTGTACCACAGCAGTTAAGTAAAGCAAATGTTTTATTTATTTACAAATGACCCATACACAGTTGACCTTTTCTTATTAAATTGACTAAAGATGCAATTCCTCAAGAGAATGCGAGTGTGATTGCTGTGACGTGAGCATGCTTGTCGTAAGCATGTTTGTCATTAGCATGCTAGCCATTAGCGTGTAACTGCTAATGCTAGCCATTAGCGTGTTAGCTGTCAGCATGCAATCCTTTGGCCTGTTAGCCATTAGTCATTTGCACTTTATTAGTCATGAAATGATTCACCCAATTCATGATTCAATTTGATTCACAATATTGGGTTCGCAATTTGATTTTGCCATATTTTGTTAAAAAAAAAAACTTAATTAAATAAAAATTTTATTACCAACAAAATGCAATATGTATTTTCCTGTAACTTATGTTACATTTACAGTATTTACAAAATACTTTTAGTTAATTTTCTTAATAACAAACAGTAATTATTTACCAGCATTTCTAAAGGTTAAAGTAAAATAAAATAGCATATTAACTAAAATATTCCTTTTTTTAAGTTACTGTTAATACCAAGCTTTTTTTTTTTAAATACAAATTAAACATTACAACTGCATTCATTTGCTTCTTTTTCTTTAACTTTTGACAGTCTTTAAAAAGATAGCACTCATTTTCTGATTTGAATCTGTTTGTAAAGGTAATCGCACAAAAGCTCTTTACCATTTTAGATCTGTTTTTTTGGGCGTTCGTGGCATTAGAGCTGTGTTACTTCCCCCTACGGTGATGTAACGTGTATTCCCGCTATTGTATCTTATTGCACCCTCTGCTGTCAGTTACAGTTCGGTTCGTTTTTTTTTATTTCCATCGATTCTAATAGTCATTCATACCTCCGTTTATCGATGCACAATATATCGTTACATGCACGTCAGCTGTCCTCGAAACAAGTTACTTCCATAACGTTAAATATAAATATAAATGGGGGAAAAGTATGAGGCATCTTATGATTTCTATATATTTATAGCTAGTCATTTGGATTATCCATGAAACAAGTTATCACTTACATTATAGCAGCTATAAACAATTCTTATCTGTTTTCTTTAAGTTAATGCAACAAAAACGCAGCTTGTCATGTTATTGAGAAATCAGAAAACGTGAACAAAGACCTCAGTCTTGATGGAAATCTTAATTGAGCAGCTTTAACGCTGACACTGGAGACTCCTTCCGTTAACACCAACATGTCTGCACAAAAAAAGTGGTCATATATCATGCGTATAGAGTTAAGAACCATCCACCTTCAGGTTGAGACAGGCAGCCGTTGTGCAGCTGTGCACAGTCAATAATTTCACATTAAGTGTTTCGACACAGCAGAGGAACTCTCGTTCTCTCATGCAGAAGCCTTTCACCACCCACACAAGGGCATGCCCTTGGTGTGATAGCCAGCCGCGATGCAGCTTGTGATCTTCCTACACAATTGCTTGCTCTTATCTCGGAGCAGTTCACACAGTAGCACTCATGTCTGGGCGGCAAACTTGCAGCTCCTCATGCGAGCAATCAATTTACTTCTTAGAATTCAATAAGCGGCTGAAAGCGGGCACTTTGATGGATGCGTCCTCGGCCTGCCTCTGCGAGACTTCTTTATTTGGGCGCTGCTTTGATTTGTCGGCAGAATCAACCCACCCAGGTGAGCAGCCGTAAACCGGATGATGCAGTCTATGTCGACTCTTGCATTTCTCCGTTCTCATATTGGCTTCAGGGATATTAAGTTAGAGCTTCTTTTAAGGGAATCGCACATCCTTAAGACTGTGCTTGTGGAATTTCTAGCAAGCACAGGATAATTCCTTACTTCTCTGTAAGGTTGTCATGTGACCTGATTTAGAGATGTTTTGAATAAAACATATAAGGCAAATGCGTGAATGTAAGATGACAAATATGTATAATAATGACTTTTATACCAGCACAAGGCTGAATGCTCGATTCTAGATTGGTCAGAAGCTGATTGATTTTCTAAAACAGCGGCTCCGAGAGCAGTGCCAACTGCAGGCTTTAAACGAATGCACTTGTTCTAGTAAATTGTACTTTGTCCACGTGAACATGTGTAATCTTTGATATGGTTTTCTATGAGGAGGTGTTTGTTTAAGCAGTTTTCGAAGGAGTCTCCGGTGTCAGCGCATGTAGCAGAGCTGTTTTGATATGGGAAACCCTTTTCATTTTTTTGTCTTATTAACTTCTAGAAAGAAAGAGTAGCTGGTGATGGAAAGATTATCTATAGCTGGATAAATGGATAAAAATTATGACGTGCTTTATTTGAATTAAAAAAAACATTTTCCATGTTTTCCCCTCTGCTTAACACCACCAGCCGTAACTCTCCCTGACCCGTTCTCCCAGCATGCACGTTGTTAATTATTATAATTATATGCTCATGCTCATGCTTGATCTCTTCAACCTCGCTCGCATCTTTTGCGAAATGGAAATGGACAGAGCTGAGCAACGCGCTAATGTCTGAAACGGTCAGGGGTCCACACGTCGAAATACAGCCTGGTGATGAATGGGGCGTCACATGCGGTTTGTCAACCTTTCACTCATTCTGCTGCGCGTTGACTGCAACACATTGACCTGCATGTCTTTCCTTTCCTCTTCTTTTTTTTTTTCCCGTCATCAGGATGGTGGACGACCTCCATCGGTTGGTCAAGGCTGCCGAGATAGCCACGCCCTTCATTCTGGTCGGCTCAGAACTGGGCGCGCTGAACGGAAGGTTTTATACTCACATCTACGACGCGTAAGTTCTTGTCTTAAGTGAGATGAGCTTTTCCGCTTTTCAAGTAGTTCACATTTCTGTTATAATTCACTTTATTACTTATCTTTCTGAGACATGATAATCTTTCTTCTTCCTGTAACAAGAACTTCAAAGCATTCACTATCACCATCTGTTTTCTTGTAGTACAGTCAATGTAAACACTGACTGTTTTTTTTTTTGTTTTTTTTTTGGAAACTGGCGTCCATGCACGGTTGACTTTAACAGCATTTGACAGCACGCGTCCTTCTCAGTGCCTTAACTCTGTTTATTTTATGACAGTACCATAAACCGTGAAGGTTTAATAACATAATTGACGAAACGTTCATGTGTAATTCAATTCCAAGTCTTATTTGCCGGAAGTTTTTTTGGTGGTTAAACATAGCTTTCTGTGAAACATGGCCTCAGAGGCTGAATGTGTAAAAAAAAAAACCCATATATGTCAGCTTCTTTTAATCTGAGCTGAAATGCCTGTCCAGTAGTGTTACCTGGTGTTTAGTAGTTTGCATGGTGTTGTGGGTCCTGATTTTAACGTAACTCAGTTATCCGATCCGCTAATCGTGTTGCTGCAGCACAACGCGTACTGTAAAATCATGCAGATACAGGACATTTAATATTAACATCAAACACCAAAACATTGTGATCTCCACACGTTGGTTTGAAGCTGCTGATTTCCTGGGATTTTTTTAGGCACAAGAAGTGCCCTTTTAGATGAGAGAGGTCTGAGAATAGCCAGACGGGTTTAAACTGACAAGAAGGCCATGGTAAGTCAAATAATCACTCTTTACAACCGTGTTGAGCAGAAATGCATCTCATAACACGCCACATGTCGAACCTTGTTGTGGTTGAGCTGCAAACAGCAGAAGACCACGTCGGGTTCCTTTCCTGTCTGCTAAGAACAGGAATCTGAGTCTATAGGCTCGTCGATTTTGATTGAAAGACCAGGCCAGGTTTCTTCCAACAGAACTCATGAATTAGAAGATTTCGCACGGCATTGACTACAGTGAACACGACCACAAACGTGCACCTCTGAGAAAGGAAAAATGTAGCAGCTTCAATGCCTGATTTGCAAATATCTTCATTTAACTAAAGAATCAAAGAACTTAAGTCTTAAACTAAAGAACTTTTTAGAAAGTTTTTAAATTTCACCTGTAAATGAGTTTTCGAGAGTGCGCGAAGACATCTGCCGAGGTGGGCGACCTCTCGGGTTGCAAATCTGTTTTCTGTTCTTTTTCTAGAATAAGGAATTGTGTCATAAACCTCGTCTCTGGTAATCACACACACTACAGATGTTGGAGATATAGACTAGGCGGAGTATTCCTTTTAATGCCATTCACATTGACCTGCCATGGTGAACTCAGAAATCCGTCAAGCTCTCACAAATCTTAGCTGGGGGGCTTAAGCGGTGCTCCATAAACCTCTCTTCTATCTCAGAGCGATTGTATCCCCAGCACCCACCCTCAGACAGATTTAACACTTCATCAGCGCCAACGTGAAGCCATTAACCCCGTAAATCAAGCTGGGGCGGCTCCGTGGCATCCGCGAACCGAAAATATTGCACCCATGACGCCATCGACCCCATACGTATTAAAGGTGAAGTGGTGCGGAGACAGGATCTGTCTGAGCCTTGGTACTCAGCGAGTGCGTGTGCTTGTACTTGTGCTATCCATTCTGTGCTTTTTTTTCCCCCATGCTAAATACATTAACCAGTCTCTGTCTCTGTTTGCACAGGCAAGTGTCAGACTTGGTGCTGATCAATCCCATTCCAGAGGACGTCTTTGAAGAGGAGACGTGGCAGCAGTACTGGTGAGTCATCGAGAGAGAGAGAGGGAGAGAGGGCGAGGGTGGGGGGGTGTGAGAGATGAGAGACTGCACATTGACAACATTCTGCTGTTCATCACTTTTAATACAGAGCCCAATTAATCAAAGGTCAGGGAGTGTTAGAAACTGTCCTTAATTCATATCAGAGTGCAAATCATCCTCAGCAGAAACATACAGTGCATTATTCACTCTCTTCGACAGTTTTTGGCCTGCCGTTATAAATTAAAAGCAGACTACCTTTGATGTTTATAAATTCACCATCTCCCAAAAAAAAAAAACCCTTTTAAAGGAGCAGTTTTTAATGTTTAGTTCCACAGACTAAAAAATAAAATACATCACTTTCAGCTTCCTTTCAACTAAACCCAACTCCTTTTTTGAAATTGCATGGCTCCTGAGTTGAATTTTAAGGAAAAGGGACGGGACTGAGCAACTCCGTTCCAATTCCGGATCCAGAAAAAAAATATAAATGGAATCCTAAGACGAAGAAACCATCTAGATCTGAAACTTTGTAATATTATAACTTACAGTTTTATATATATATATATATATATATAAAAAAAAAACAACAACTAGCTGATAACCCAGTTGCTCCGCTCACTGAGTGGAAGGGAAAGCAATAAAGTGCAGTATTTATGAAGTACTGGCACGACGCGACAGAACTGATAAAAACTGCTAATGGTGTATCTGAAAATGGACCTCAAACAATAACTAGGTTAAAACACGTGTCTTGAGAAATCTTTAATAAACAATTGACACATGCGTAGTAGTACATATAATAAGACATCACGGATACATACACATTTATTAAAGTATCAAAGTTTTCTTGAATAATCACTTACCAAATAGGTAAGCATTTATATAAGTAACAAACCGGAAAGCCGATATAAAAATGGCGTCCACAAACGAAGTGATTAGTTCCTGTTACTTACAGTGTTTTCATGTAAAATGTAAGCGGTAATTACACGCTTACTTCTGTTCAATATCAGGAAAATAACTCTCACACAAATAATAACAACCCATAAGGGCGATATAAAAATGGCGTCCACAAACGAAGTGATTAGTTGCCGGCACCCACAGGGCGGTCATATGAAACGTAAGCACCAGTGACGCCGTTTCCGGTCATATGGTCTGTGGTCGTATAATAATTTCCGTTTCAAACACGAAACGATTTTTATATATATACAGTAGATTCCATTTCTTATGTTTTGAATATTAAAGAAACTTCTAGTACAGCTAGTAAAGTTAGCTAATGCATCTAATGTCACTTCGAAATCCTTCGAAATCGAACTAGGTAGTGAAATCCTTGCTGTTTTGAGTAAGTTAAAGTAATTTCTTGCATTAAAACTATTTTGTAGTGTCATTGTGTCTAGGAGGAAATATTAGGATTTGAAATGCTGGAGATGACTATTAGACAGATTTCATAAATCGTGTTTTTTACCTCCAATCAGAATTTTATTAGGGTTCTGTTTTAATGCACTGGACAAAAAGCGATCATTCTCCGAATCTTCATCCAAAAAGCCCATTAAAAAAAAAATAGCTTTTATTAAGTAATTGAACAAAATGTATTCAACAAATAAAATATGATGGGGTGTTTGGTATGGGGAAAATAATAAACAGTGAGGTGGTGTGATGTTGCCATTTTTTTTCCTTTTTTCCCACTTTTTATCCCATTCAAGTTACATTTAATGAAAATTACCATTACAGCAGATGTGAACAATAATTCCTTCAACACCTTCTCTCTCTCTTTTTTTTCTTCTTTTCCTGAAGTTCATAAGACAAAAACTGTAGCATTTCATGTTAAAGAGCCTCAGCAAAATTCGCTTCTGTCCTGTTCTCTTGTGTTGGGAACGTTTTGGTGGATGGCGCTGCAAAAACTGTCTTTTGATTTAATCAAAGGCATTTGTTTTTAAGGATTCTTTTATTCTTATAAAAAAAAAAAAAAATCATATCCGAATCCCAAAATTATAAACTGAATATCTACCCAACAACTGAAGATCCGAATAGACAAATGTCCAGGTCCAGCATTAGAATGAACTCATTCATATACAATAATTCCCCAGAACACCATTTGAGCAGGTATAAAAGGAAATAATAAATAGCTATATGGCACTATATTTCAACCTCCTCTATACGTCTACGGACCGTCGTTTTGGTAAGGACCAGGAGAGCGTCAGCTGCTTTTCCCAGCGTGACCCTGAAATAATGAAGATGTATGTGAGATTTGTTCTGCGGCACCGCGCGAGTAATCTCATGCGAGCCATCTCCGCACACACCCTGATTCATAACCTCCAGACGCTGTTATTTTTCCTGCAGTTATGTAACACACATGGGGTTCAGTCAGATAAAGAATGAATAATGCAGAATGCTTTAATTCATATGTGACTGAAAGTGGAACAGCAGCATTTAAGTGCAACGCGTGTCCAATTACCCTGTGATTAATGGGCCCTCAGCCCCGGCAAGTATAAAACGCCAGAGATGCAATTCAATTACTCAGTCATGACAAAATAAATGTTGGGGATATTAACTTACGACTTAAGTTAATATACCTTGCACGGGAGTTGTGTAACAGATTTCGTTACTTATGGAGGCGTTAAGTAGAGTTGGCTCCTTGCATTAAAGATGAATTAAGGAGACACTTGATACCCGTCAGTCGTGCACTGTGTAACGGAGCTGCAAGTGCAACTAAGATACAGCACGCTGACTAATTTATTGATTGACGTGAACCTCTTTTTTTTTCTTTTTTTTTTTAATAAGGAAGAATTTTCCTTTTTACATTTTGAACTTTTCAAGAACTGTCAACGGCTGTAACAGGTGGTGGTGGTGGATACAAGGTTAGTGCATACAAAATGTATAGTTTTCTTTTTCTTCCAGAATATACCAGGATATTTTAATAAAGCT
>JAOVYU010000032.1:13040470-13055777 GCA_025674565.1 Synodontis membranacea | reverse complement strand
GGGTGCCAGTAATTCTGGAAGACTCAAAAAACTTGAGGAATACAAACTTTTGCACTCGCAGTGGTGCCAAAGTGGGCTTTCCTGTAGAATATTATAAGTAGCGAACTGGTGCTACAGTTGTGCTGGAGAATTTTAGCTGATTTCCTGTAGAATTTATTGCAAACCATTAGCTTCTTCTGCTGATAGTGTAAAGCTGCTTTCCTGTTTGCTCTGATCAGAAATACCTCTTGAGTAACCCGGCTCATCAGAGCGGCGCCGTGGACGAGCACTACTTCCTGAACGAGAGCGCATCTCAAGTCAGGTAAAACACACGCACAGATGAGCTGCTGTAGATTTTCTTTTCAGCATACGTTGACTGGGACTCAAGCCAATATCCTTTTTTTTTTTTTTTTATCCCTTCATCGATTTGTCATGTTTCATTCCTTTTTTTTTTTTTTTTTCCTAGAGAGATCTCCAAATTCAAGCTGATATCTAGCAGGATATCATTGAGCGTTTTGGTCGGAGACTCTTTTGACGAACAGTTCCCTGCTCATCTCAACCAAGTGAGTGTCATCTACTCAAAATCTACTTGACTGGCTCAATATCTAGAATGAAACAAATGATTAAAAACCGTCTGCATCGTCTCTATTTTTTTTTTTTTGTACTTATATGTCGCTGATGCCTGAAATACATTTTAAACATTTTACATAGATCTGTCCGCAGAGACCATCCTGAGATATCGTCCTCATTATTTGTCTTTTGTGTGGGTCAGGTTTTTGCTGATGTGCAGAGGAAGTGTTTAAAGCGAGTTTACCCTCAGGCCAAGCTCATTCACATTCAGGGGGCGGACCGTCACATGATCTCTAAAAAGGCGTCATCGGTAAGCAAACATTTACTGGAGCTCGTGTCAAAGAGGCAAACCAAACACGCAATGATGCAATGAGACCCTGTTCAACTGCCTTCCGAACACCACAGTGCTTCCCGTTTGGAAATCATTTACATCCCCAGCTGTGCTGCATCATCACATTGTTTTTGGAGATATATATATATATATATAACAGCCAAAAGGAACAAAATGTGACAGTTTTTTTTTTTTTTTTATTGTTTCAACTTTGAACTTCGTGTCAAACGTGTGCCGTGATTTGTGAGGAAAACCTTAATTTTATTTCATTCACGAATATATTCATTCAAAGAAAACAAAGACATCGAGTTTATCCTGAGGATTAAGGTTTAATTATGACACCACATCAAAATAAAAATTTCCAACAGCTCTGGAATTTTATTCCATCCATATACATGCATAGCAACAACATTTTTAAGAAATATTATTTTTTTTTCCATTATAAGGACATTGGAATGATCTTTTTTTTTTTTTCTTTTTTTTTTTTCCTTTTTTACAGCATCCCTCCCAAAATCCTCTCCCACCCCGTTTAAGTAACATCGATCAATAAAATTACTTTCGTACAATTGTTCTTAAGGAGTTAGAAATATTTGCCATGTTCCCGTTCTCCTAATACTGCTTTCAGTAATGTTCCTTTTTTTATTTTTATTTTTTACAAAGTATTGCATTGAGAGCAAATTTTTAAAAAGGGAGACCAAAATGGATCGCAAACTGAAATACGAGTACTATACAAGAATGCTGCCATCCTGATGAAAACACCCACTTCTGAGTAATTAAAAAAAAAAAGAAAGAAAAAAAAAAAAAGAAAGAAAAAAAAGACATAGACCAACAGCTACATACATATGCAAAGCTGGATGTACTGTATATGCCAAAACATGAGATGCAGAGTTGTGCCTGGTTTTCCCTTCAAACCATGTTTAAGGCTGAGAAGTCTTGAGTACTGCAAATGACATTTAGGCATATACAAAAAACTTACAGCAAATAAGAATGCACAAGTGCTTCAGTAGCTATTTCTGTGTCTAAAATGCATTTCCGTTTTGTATTGTCTATCGTCTTGTTGATTCTACAATACAGTGTAAACAATGATTGCTACACAAGAATGACTATACAATAACAATACAAACAACTCTGATATAAATTTCCTTTGTGTTTAAATTAAGGTCACTACTCCTATTAATACTGATTGTAAAATAAATAAAGGTGAAAGTGGCACCAATATTACACATGGAATCTTTTTCTTGACAAAAGTTTTGCATCAAAGTCTCGATGAAAATGAAAGATGAAGCTCTTGATTGTCCACAAGCAGCATATAAAACTGCATGATGCACTATTCCAGACACGACAGTGTAGCGAAAAAAGAGAGAAGGAGGAGGAAGGAGAGGTGGAGGGAGAGTAAGATTTCATTTCACGTGCTCGGCAGCATGTGACGAGCAATAGAACTTCTTGTGAGTGATAAAGTTTGATAAGTTATTGAACTGGATGTCACAGAGGCGGCAGTACTTGCCGCTTCCGGCTGGCTGAGCCGAACCATTTATGCCTTTGGCCACGACAGGTGGCGCATCCTCAGCTGGCGATTTAGATGTGGGTGATGTGTTGCCTTTAGGATCTGGGGGGTTCTCGGAGCCCCATGTGGGAGATGTTTGCCCGTCTGTTGGCGATGTGTTGTTGGGCTGATTCTCTTGCTGAGTGGGTACCGATGATTGGCTGTCGTCCACTTTGTGCCCGCCATTGACGATGACCATTCCCCTGTTTTTCGGGAGCAGGGGCAGTGGGTCTTTGCCAGGTTGAGGGCAGCCATTGGCTGCCGGTTGCTCTTTACCTTCTTCAGTTGCTCCATTAGTACCCTGCTCCTGGTCACTGGGTTCACCCTGTTTAACCATGCCTCCAGCCAGGAAATCACTAGGCTTTATCCCGAAATATGGCGATATTGGCTCGGCCGTTTTCATCTTTTTTATTGCTCCAGGGTAAAGGCCATGCGGCAGAAAGACTTCTTTGGAGGGCAGGAGCTGGGGGTCATTGAAAGCCTTTAGCTCTGGCACAGGTCCAAGGTGTGGAGGGAAGAGACCGCCGTTTTGAACCGTCACCTTGGTGCCACAGTTTTTCTCAGATTTCACAGGACTCTTGTCAAATATGTCTTCAGGATTACTGCCTTCAATCTTCATGCTTGGAAACACAGGCTGGTCGATGCCACCAATCTCATTGTGCTGAGCAGCTGTAACTGGGCAAAAGTTTTGTTTATGAGCTAAGTAATTCTCAACCTTGTTAAAACTTATCTTGCAAACTGTGCATTCATGATAGTCCAAGAGTCTTTTGGGTGAGTTACATGTCTTGTCAGAGACTAGCGAGCACTTTTTGCTAAGATCAATTGGTGCATCCAGTTCTTGCGTGTCAGTAATGGCATTGCTTTTAGGGGCTAGGATGGATTTTGTGACTGTAAGAGAAGCCTCAAGGTGTTTTGGGACCATCCCTGGAAAAATGTCACAGCGCGGATGAAAACGGTCAGCCAGGCCTTCCACAGATTCTTGGGATGTACAGGGATTTCCCAGAGTGGGAACACCCAGAAATCCCGGCTGTGGTCCTATTGGCTGTCTCTGTTCCTGGTCTGGCAGGCACATTTCATACATCTTCCTGCGTTTGCGTGTCCTCATGGTTCTCTGCATGGCGGGCACCTTGTTAGTAGACATGCGCTTCATTGGTGGGTCATGGCGCGTGGCACAGTAATACTGCTTGTGGACCATGAAAGTTTCTTGACGACTGAAGGTGATGTTACAGGCCTCACAAGTGGTTTTGTTTGGATCATTCTCGCCATCACCTAAGGACGTGTTTGGACTTTTGACTTCAGCCTGCTTACCGTTGAGTCTGTCTTCAACACCTGTTGGTGTGGTGACCTTTTTCACCTGTCCACTGAGGTCTTTATCAGGCACTTTACCACTGGCATTAATAATGTCCAATACAGAGGAATTCAAGCATGCTGATGGCATTAGATGATCAGTCTCTGGTGGGTGGCATCCAGCAAGCAGCCCTACTGAACTGTGACCACTGTTTGGACTCACAGAGTCTGTCACCTTGTCTGAAACAGTGGAGAAATCAGGAGATTTTGCCATGTGCTGCCAGCGACTATTGCAGTAGTGCTTTTTGTGGACAAGGTAGTTGTCTAGATTATTGAAAGTTATGTTACACTCAAAGCAGGTTGCCCCTTTTGGCATCAGAGGACTATAGATGACGGGTGGGTAACTGTTCCCTCCATGGCGTAGTCTGCGATGCACAAGTTCTGACATTTTGGCTAAAATCTCAGATGCTTGGGGCACTACTGATATGTCTTGGGAAAATGCAAATTGTGACAGGAATGGACCCATGGGAAATGTGGGTCCCATGTTGTGCTGAACTGGTGAGGAGGCCAGTCTGGGACTGGAAGGCTCTGACTTGATCCTGGTGTAAGAGAAACTGGCCTTGGCACCTGGGTGACCTTCTCCTTTCTGAAGTCCAAGCACAAGCTTTTTATCGGTTCTCTCCAGCTCTCCGTCGGGGGCACTGTCCTTGTTGGCCACAGTTTTGGGGCTCTGCAGGACAACGTCCTTCCTGGCAGCCAGCTCTTTTCGGGTCTGCAGACTTTCCTCTGTCCCCCGTGGTGATTGCTCGCTGTCGCTCTCCCTGTGGATCTTGCCAGAGTGGCTGTGTAAGTCCTGATGCTGCAAGAGTTCCCTGTGGTTCTGGAAGCTGACATGGCAGTGATTGCATCTGAAGGCCGCCTGTGATAGGTGAGTGATGATATGGTGCTGGAATGTAATGAGAGAATCCGCTGTGTAGTTGCAGATTGTGCATTTCAAGCTGGTGCCAGGGGGGAGTGTCTCTTCTATTTTGACACCTGAGGAAGATTAAAAAGAAGATATCACATGTAGTGCTCTCAAGTCACAGCAGTCAACAGACTAGCTTGCATTACGCAAAACCTCCCTCCACCATCCTGATATTAGACTGATTAAAAACTCAGTTGGTTGATAGAATAATTGAGTTATTTAATACTTTATGTGGTGGACTATGAAGCCCAATTCTTCTTTCGGCTACAGAAGATTTACGTAGGATGTCTGCTCACCACTGTGTGTGTTCAGGTGCATTTCCAGGGCACGAGGGGTACCGAAGCTCTTGTTGCACTGTGGGAAAGGACAGATGCTAGGGGTCTGATGGGGGTTCACCTCGTTCTCCTCAGGTACACTGTCCGGGTCCCTCTGACGCCCACTGCAGTAGTACATCAGATGAGCCTGCAGGTTCCTCTCACTTCTGAACCAGATTCCACAAGCCTTACAAGGAAAGATATCCTCTGAAAGAAATAGCAATATGTCAATATAGTGAGCACACGTCCAATTAGACAATATATACCTTACTATGTAACTTTAATTGTATTGACTGTAGGTTAAGGTAAATGGGAAGTTTGCTTGATTAGAAAGCTGAAGAAAAATTTCAGATAGTTAATATCTTTGTGTTGATCCTGCCCCTAAACTTATATATTTTATTACGTATTACCTGGTCCATGTAGCCGGCAGTATTTTTCAGTCAGATATTCTATTGGAGAGTTTTGTCGGGTACTTGTTATGAACTTGAAATGGCACAGCAGCTTAAAATGATGCCAGTAAGTTGGTGCCCTTACCTCAAGGGCAAACTAAAACAGGGCACCATCTGCTAGGAGTAGCCTTCCTGTCACGTTGAACCCTTGATAGCCTTTATTAAGTCAACCAACTGTGTTTACACATGGCTTGAATATCTGTGATTAACATATTGGAAAGAGTATTTGTTGTAAACTACACTGAAGGTCAGTTATGTTTATCCCTGGATCCCCGGTACAGAGGTTAATGTATGGATAACTGACACGTGCGGCAAATTGCTTTTTGTAGTTGTGTGAACGTAATGAAAGCTGAATTGGCTCAGCTGGCCAAAATACTGGCAAACACAGCCAGGGAACAGGTGAGTGTCCATATGCAACACCTTTGCTGCCAAGTCGACTGCAGGAAGCAGTTCTATGACTTTATTAGTGTACTATGTGAGTCCATCGCCATTCTTGTTTGGTCTCTAGGTACAACACTTTTACAGTGTAGAGACGTCGATGTTTATTTTGCAAGCTTTAGTGTTTGTGTCCTTACTGTTAACTATGGCGGTGGGGAGAATGGACGCCATGGCGGCTTGCTGTGGTAGGAGCTGGATGGTGTCTAGAAGGCGTGCTGGGTACATGCCCTCGCTCAGGGACATGTGATTGACCGAATGCAGCCGAGAGTCAAAGTCCACCACAAACGCCACTAGCTCCTCGCCTTCCATTATGTTCTTAGTGGTGGTGCACCATAGCTGGCCACCTATCAGTCATAAAAAAAAAAACACAAACATGCATGTATTTTAAAATCCGTTTACATTTGTTCAAAGTGCATACTGCTGTGGACTGAATGGACATATGAATACAATGTACAATTACCATGTTATGTATGAGCTCAGGATTTGAACTTCAGAGTATCCCTCCTTCCAACCTCCCCGAAATAAAAATGTCACATGAGTACACCAACATATGAATCCAGAGTGAGTGATGGTTATGTAGGTCTTTAGAAGTTCCCAGAATTAACTTTAGTTTGTGGATGGTTAAGACCAAAAATAAGGAATAAAAAAAAGCTCCAACACAAAAAAAAATTTGTCCAGTGATCTAAAGTTTTACACTGAACGTTGTTGCACTCTTCAGCTTTGAGATATAATGTTTATTAATGCTAAGTTTAAAGACCACAAAAAAGTTGCATATGTTATGCCTAAGATGCACACTGTGTCATGTAAGCACTGTAGTGTCTGCTAATACTACACCACCAAGAAACTGACGGGGGGAAAAAAAAAAAGGTGTGTACTACTTCTGCGTCTTCTGGGCTTTTTAGTTGAAACATTCTGTAACATGGTCTAGTGTTATGAACATATTTATTAACTTAGAAGAATAGAGAGCGACAGCAGAGAGAGGGAGGGGGGGAGCGGATAAGAGGGAAGGTTTAAGCTCAGATAATATTTATCACTGCACATGACAGGGCTTTCAGCCGCTCTTCATTTTCCATTCAGGAGATTAAAGTTTTTAATATGACTATTTACCAAAATCTGGCTGCCGAGATAACAACAAACTATGATATGCCGGTGCTAAATGGCAGAATTAGGACATTGTTTCAAAGGGAAAGCTGGACAATTAATTAAAGCGCTCTGTTAGCTTTCAGAGACGTGCAAACACTCCGACAGAGCGTCAGAGTGAAGGAGGGCCTGTGATTCTCGTCCAGCTGTTGGCTCAGGAAACAGGGTGGAGGGAGGCATTAGCATGAGCAACTCCACCACTGTGACTGCCGAGTCCATTACAAATGTTTACGATAAAAAGTAACCGAAGTGAGGTCACTGCATAAACACGTACACGCTTTGCTACTGCCATTGCACCGTGCGTTATGGGCGCCTGTTAGTTTGCGTTTGGTTCCGATTTGAAGTACGAGTCTTGCATCGTAAATCTGGAGAGCATGTGTATCAGCGGGTGAATCATATTCATCCTCGTCATCAGCTGGATCCTGTCACAGACACCACACACTGCCTGGAGAGGCTCTCTCAATCCTTATCTTCTAATTAAAATAACAGAACTCCCACTGCACTCGGCAGCAGTTAACATCAGCGCACATCTGAACTGTCACCTGTCACAGGGAGAGCATCTCAACACCAGTCAAAACCTCCTGAAAGCGCAGAAACGTTTCATTACCAGCTCATCACGAACGCAGCGGGAGCAAAAAAAAAAAAAGGGGGAAAAAAAAATCCTGACGTGATCTGATGTCAAAAACTCACCTGGGCTTGCAGTTTTTTTTGTTTTTTGCAAAATATTTTTAGAAGTGCTAGAGGATTAGTGGTGTTTGTAAGATTGAAATATTAACTTCCAAAAATCTAGTTTTGAAGATTTCTTTTCTGATTTGAATAAGAGACACTTTAACCTTCATAAACAAATCTATATTTGACGAATATGTGGATCATAAATATCCCTAACACAGCATGTCCTAGCATGTTCAGTGTTCCATGTCCTGCATACTAGAACTTGATTTGGCTGTTAAATTTTTATGATGAAACAGTCTCAAAAAACACCTAAAAACAAACAAAAACAAAACCTTCTGTGAAAACTGCTGCAGTGATGTTTTTCACTTGGATAAACTGCATGCTCTGAAAGGATTTAATCTTAAAGAAGCTCAGCGTATAACTTGTGGGATGAATTTTGAATTCTGGGAAATACAGTATATAAATATATGAACAAACTGCAGCAATGATATAAATTTGAGGCTCATATATTCGTATAAAAATATTATACGACACTGCATTGTGTATTGAAGACATAGCTAAATAAGAGCAGTTAATTCTTTAATATGACTGACCTTAAACGTATCTATATATATGAGAGATGTCTCATAGAAGGATAATTATCTATTATCTATTTAAGTTATTATTTTTGCTGTACTGCACTGAGAAATTCTGTAATTCACCCATTAAAAAAAAAAAAAGATCAACAATACTATTGTTTGGTCAGAAAATTCCACACAAGCACTCGAAAAGAAGGAACCGTGTGTTGCACTTACACTATTGATGGTAGGTCACATGGTTTAAGTGATGTTTCTGTGTGTAGCACAGCAGCACTCGGTGACCGCGGAGAATCACATGAACTGATTTTTAAGCCCACTCACAGCATGTGGAAGTGAGAGTGCTATCGTTATTATCTGGGTTATTATTTAAGCTCTGCTGTGTTGATATGTGTGTCAGAGGTACACTGTTAAGCAGAGGAGCACATATATGAAGGAGAAGATGGAGCTGAGCTGGAGAAAAGTGTAATTTGCGCCTGGCCTGGGGTGCTTTTTTGCCCAGAGCCTTTGTGCGGCGGCCAGCGCAGCCGCTATGAAGGCTATTGTGTTCCTCCTCCTGCAGCGCACCTGATAAAAGAATAAAGAAGTCTGACATATTCCAAAAACAATGGAGGAATTAAGCGGAGACAATAAACCAGCTGCTTCATTTAAACAATCAAAAACCCCCGGCATCCTGTACCAAGTCCAGATAATTAAAAACCGCCTCTACATTCCCTCAGTATACGATGCAGTGGCTCTCGTCGCTCCTGAATCGGGGGCTTTGCTGCCTGTACTTGCTGTTCGCAGCCTAATAATGGCTTTAAACGCACCGTTAAAGAGGTGGACATGAAAGGACGGAAGATGTAAATGACGGAATTACACATCTAAGTGCTCCGTAATGATGAATCGAACCGAATCACAGGAGTGCACGGATCGAGGCGCTGAGATTTCAAAAGCAGCCATCACAGGCCGCTTTAATTGCTTTGACTTTGCAGGAGAAAGACCTCGTGCGAACGAAGAAGAGCCGTGCTACTTTGTGGAAGTGCTGAAATACAGTCACGCCATTCCAGCACTGCAGTCATATCTTAATGAAAACAGAAACAAATCTCTCTCTCTCTCTCTCTCTCTCTCTCTCTCTCTCTCTCGCTGGGAGACAACAAAGTGGTGAGGGACGGACAGAAGGGGGTGGATAATTAAACTGGCCTGAAGACAGGTATTCAAATGTTTGTGGATAAACAGCACAGGACTTTAATAGTTTGCTGTAAAACTCATAGTTAGCCGCATCAGCTTTTGTTTCATCCATCTGTCCTGACAAATGACTGCAGCAGAAGCTGGAACAGGGGCCCAAACACCACAACGCACAAATATAAACTCACTGCCTCGGTTCTGGCAATTAGGTAATGCTTAAAAAGCAACATTAAGGAAATAACAAAGCAAGCTGACTGACATGTAGCTAAATGTTGAGCTGAACTGGCCGTTTATTCAAAACATGACTAAAATAAATCCAATAATTAAATTACTGCATGTCCCTAAATGTGGATAACTTCTTGAACGCAGGTGTAAATAAATGTACAAACATGCTTTTCAGTCCTAATTCTGCGACTTCACAGTTACATGAACATGTTCTCACTGATGGTATGAACATTGGTTAATTCAGGCATATATGTTTTATTAATTTGTAACACTACTGATGGTTTGTTCATGTTAAATAATGTCAGTTGTGGGAACTGCAGTATAAAGTATGACCACCATTTAATACTTCTCAAATCTCCCTTTTAATCCATTTTCTGTTTTGGTGACATTTTGTCCAGACATGCTTCAAAGACAACTTTGAGTAAAATACTGTACTCATCACTGTGATCTTTATCAAATGGCACTGCTCTCTGCTTTCAGTGTGAAGACAAAATCTGGAGTATTTTATTATATCAACTTCCTTTATATCTGTCTGTATTACTGTGGACAAAAAAGCAGGACACAATTTTCCTTCTTATACCGGAAGTTGTGTTTATATTGGTCTTCCATTTGTGAGATCAGAATTTGGTAAGTATCTGTTTTTGTAAATGTTTGTGGCAATTATTTGCACTGGTTTCTTGAAAAAATAGGGGAAAAAATTTGAAAAAACAGAGCTCCGTCTCTCAGTGGAACCTAAATAGAAAAACAAAAGTTGACTAAATATAAAAAGTACATACACTATATGGACAAAAGTTTGTGGACACCTGACCATCACACCAATATATGGTTCTTTCTTTAAACTGTTACCACAAAGTTGGAATCACGCAGTTTTCTAGGATGACTTCACATGCTGTTTTCCTTCACTGGAACTAACAGGCCCAAAATAATGTTTCAGCATGTTAATGTGGAGGAACTCGAGTGTCCTGCACTGAGCCCTAACCTAACCCAACTGAACACCTTTAGGATGAACTAGAACACCAACTGCACCCCAGACCTTCTCATCCAACATCAGGGCCTGAACTCAGTAATGCTCCTGAGGCTGAATGAGCACAAACGTCCACAGCGACGCTCCATAATCTAGTGGATAACCTCACCCAGAAGAGTGGAACTTATTTTAGTAATCAGAATCTGGATTGGATGTTCAACAAGTCAGGTGTCCACAAACATTTGTCCACATAGTGTATATACCGTTACAGCTCTGTGTGTGAAATGCCTTGCTGAAGAGCCGACAGGAAGGCTATGGTAACCACTCTGTAAACCCGCGGTGAGCAGAAAAGCATCTCGGAACGCGCAACACACAACGTCAAGCCATGAAGCAGGGGTGCTTTCAGGGCAGAAGACCACATCAGGTTCTACACCTGTCAGCCAAGAAGAGAAATCTGAAGCTATAATGGGAACAGGGTCAAGCAAGCTGGAGAGCTGGTGACAGATTCCGGAAAAAAAACAAAACAACAAAAAAAAACCCAACACAAACAAAGAAAAGAACGAAAATGAACAAGAGAATGTGAACAGGTAGAGGTGACGGCCGATGAATATATTTGTATATTAAATGTTTAAAATAAAAATTTGTTTGGAAAAATTTGCCATTTTGTGCATTAATGTAGAAACTATGAACAATCAGGGTTTTTTTTTTTTTTTAAACTTTGGATATAAGCTGACAAGCTGACCACATCAATTGTTTGTTACATGACGCAGCTTTCTGTAAAAAGAGAAAGCATGAATGCTGGTGAGATTAAAAGCCTTTGGCCTTGAGCTCAATGCTAGTAAAGAAGTGAATTGGGACGTCATGTGAAATATCCGGAGCTGTTTAGTGAACGCAAAGCTTTCTGAAAGTTTTTTTTTTTCTTTTTTTCTTTTAAGACCTTGATGTCTATAAATCATCTTCATTCAATGTTCAGGCTGAAAGGAAAAAAAAAAAAAAAAAAAAGCCCGAACCCTACAATGATTCCCACAGTATTCAGTGTCAGGTACTAACTGGTTTCATACAGTATGTGTATACGTGGACAGTTTAGAAACGCGTGGTATTGAAGTGTAGAAACGGATCATTTAGCGTTTTGGTGTAAGGGTGTGTTTATAACCAACAGGGGGCACTCTGCTCATACTCTGAATGTTCTGCTTTTTCAGTAAATCCATAATGCTGGGTAGAATAACTGACAGCGGGGGGAAAAAAAACCCAAAAAACATCTGTACACATTCTGTAACAGATGTCACTCTGAAAGGTCATATTCAGATATTTATATTAATATTAGTTATCTGACTTAAGTAAAAAAATAAAAAAATAAAACAAGAGAGAGACAATATATGCAATAATAATTCTGCATCATGAGACAAACACTATGACCCAAGTACACATTTAAAGGAGAAATATTTTTTATATTTACCAGCAAGTCATAATCCAGAAATGAAAGGTCTTTGAGGGAGAAGCACGAGGCAGAAGCGTGACTACATCTTTCAACTATTTCCTTCCATCTTTTCTCTTTGAAAGTAATTCTCTCCGTCTCTATAATTCCCACGCACGTAGGTACACAATTACAGCTTAGAAAACGATCCAGCTTCCACTTCCCATCTGATAACGGAAATGATTCAGAATATTAAAAATGAGATATTCTTCCTTATAATTAAACGCCGTTTCTGTGATAAGTCCCCCGAGATGCGAGCGGCTCTTTTCATAGCTGACTGAAAATGATATTTGCTGCCACTGATGAAATAAAAAGCCGTAATATGCGAATTACTAGAAACCGTTTTTACACATCAATTAGTGCTTTTGTATGTCACTCGAATGTTGAAAATACACTTTCTGGACAGAAGAGCATGAATCCGTAACTGCAAACAAATCTAGGACACGTTGAAGCAGTGACTCAGTTGAAAGCATTCGATTCGTTTTGTTATGACGGATATATTATGCGTTTGTAGTGAAGTGCAATGCAAAAGTACAGCCATATGAATCAAATATGCAAGATTCAAAATCTCCACATCGTTCAGCATTAGAATGTTGAAACAGTGGAATGTTGTCTGCTATGTGATCATTTCTAATTTGTGATTTCCAGGGTTTTTTTTTTTTTTCTTTCTGTAACACTGTGTTAACAGCACAGTAACAATAATGCCAGCACATGTTCCTAATGACTGTGCCATAACCTCAGGTTAGGTGTGTGTGACTCAGAGGCCCTGCAGCGCCACATGCACACACACACACATACACGCACACACAGACTAAACAAACAACAAAAAAAAAAACCACCCAGTTGCTGTGCCTTTCTCTTTTCCCCCTAAACTAGTTGTGGCCAGTCGACATGTGTTTACTGAGGCCCCTGCTGAGAGGCACACTCAGTGCACACACACACACACACTATACACACCCCTTTTGCCCATTTTGACCAGCCACATTAATGGGACATGAGAATGTCGGCGGCGGCAGTAGGAGCTCTGCGCCGGACCCCCAGCTGTGCCCGGTGGCCCGCATCCCCCTACCCAGCATGCTTCACTCCGGGAAGCAGGTGAGCCTAACAGCCCTCCTCCAGCATGGCTGTGTCTGTCGGCCACATGGGCTCGTGGAACGCTGCCCTCTTGCAAATGGGAGGCTTGCAAAAAAAAAAAAAAAAAAAATTCTCTGGAAAAGGTCCGCCTGGGCGTTTTGGCGTCAGTGGGAGACAGAAAGCGGCAGATTGATGCATCTGTCAGCCATTTTGGAAGATGACAGATCGCCACAACTCAGGCTAATCGAAGGAGGAGAGCTGACAAAGACGTCGGCTCAGCCTGCACTGGCACGATCTGGCATTCAGAAATGATGAAGGGGATAAAATGGCAACTCGACTCCTTGTCACAGAAACACTCCAAAAAGAGCCCAGAAATGGAGCAGCTGACAGATGTTGGCACGATCTGTCAATCTGGAACTGTGATGGTGAATCAAGCCACTCTTATTCCTTTATCCACCACGAGACGTACCCCCAGAGTGCTCCAAAATAAGTTCAAAAAGCCCCAATCCGGCCCTTCTCCTGAGCTGTCCCATCATGCCCTGCTTTTGTGTGATGCTGTAACTCCACATATTGCTTGTAGCGGACGCTAATCACGCCCTCTGACGCTCGGTGCCGGCCTGAGCGGGTAACCAGTGGCTAAAGGGCCTAATTGCATTTGTCGGGCTGGAGCGGAGGGAGGGTGCCCGCTGCCCTCACCCACTGCCGTTCTGCCATCCTGGCACAGACCCTCGGCTGCCCCGGGTGGTGCGGCGCGGCCATCTGGAGCTGACATCTGTCCCTGTGTTGATCGCGCGGGTTTTAGCACTTGATCAAACGCGTGGCGACAGGAAATTGCTCCTCTCCCCGCAGGAAAAGGCGCGAGGCTTATGCGGGGGTAATAGAGCAGAACAGAGAGGCCATGGAGGGAGGGGAGAGAGAGAGAGAGAGAGAGAGAGAGAGAGAAAGAGAGAGAGAGAAGGAGCTCTGCAGTGGCAACAGAGGCACTGCAATGTAAGGTGCCAATTTTGTGTGTGTGTGTGTGTGTGTGTGTGTGTGTGTGTGTGTGTGTGTGTGTGTCCATTTCAGCCCAATCCAGAAACCTGACCATCCCTCAAGCTCTTTCTCTCTTTCTCTCTAACCATCCAGGAGGAACAGCACTGGCTCTGAAATCTAAACCCTCTCAAACATGTCTGCAATAATTGTGCTGGAAAAGTAGCAACAACAGCAACAAAAAAAAGATTGTAGATTTGTTAATAGTCTTTCAAATTTTAGTTACGTAGGGATAGTTTTATAAAAACACGATTTGAGGCAAAATAAATGAGTTCACTCGTGAGGCTTTTTTTTCTAGAAGCCATTTTCGGGTGTGTAATTAGCTACTGATGTTTGTATGTTTGCGTTCGTTTTTTTTTTTTTTTCTTCTAACGAACGGCACAAACGATTCCTCTAAACAAACGGAGCAGATGGTTAGCGATTTCTCCCATCTTCATCCACCATCCAGAGCTTACTGCACCTTTGGAGGTCTCAGCCGAGTCATCGCTGTCATTTTTAATTATTTTAATGTTTTTCCGAACAGCTGGTCGAATTAATTGAATTGCTCAAAAGCACGTCACTAAAAATTCTTCAAAATTCCACGATTTGTGCAATTGTGTCTATTACCAGTCAACAAGTGGCATTAAACAAAAAAAAAAAAAAAAAGAAGAAAAGACCTTTGCACTCTTGAATCTTTACCGGTAAATTCATGGAAATTTATAATTTATAAGCTGTGCTAGTGAGAGAAACTGTTACAACATGGCGGAATATTTCTTTAGTTACGTAAATCCAAATGTGACATGTAACAAGAAAAAAAACAACAACAAAAAACTCATTCAGGAACGAAGCTGCTACCTATGATTGCTTTAGTACGAATGAGGTCATATACAGTACATAACTGTACAGATTTGGATATATAACACTTACAGACCATCCTGTCTTCATCATAACTTCAATTGAGTTTAACATTTAGAGTGTAAAGACCAAAATATTTGCCTACAGACTCCCAAAAAACAAGCTGAAAGTGTGTCTGAGTGTGTAAGCCTTTGTATTACATGTGTGTGTGTGTGTGTGTGTGTGTGTATGTGTGTGTGTGTGTGTGTGTGTGTGTGTGTGTGTGTGTGTGCGTGTGT
>JAOVYU010000032.1:13024079-13035484 GCA_025674565.1 Synodontis membranacea | reverse complement strand
AATAATAATAATAATAATTTAAAAAGACATCCATACACAAACAAAAAAATGAAAATCAGTTTTAATCCCTATTGATTAAAATTTTTTAATAAAATAAATTTAAATTTTTGACAAGTTGTAAGGTCACAGGGACTCAAAAAATGTTGAAAATGAACAATCAAACAAAGATTAACATACAGTATCCTTTTAGAATCTTTTTGATGGATGGAAGGAAGGAAGGAACAAATAAATAACATGTCTCTGACATGTCTCAGGCATTTTAAATGAAAAACAAAACATATAACACTCGTATGTTGTAATTTCTCCGGCATTAAAAAAAACAACAACAAAAAAACCCAGAAAATTTTTCAGGAAATGTAAACCTTAAAATAGGTTTTTCTCATAATCTATTGACCCACTGGATCATTAGATTCTAATGGGAAAAGAGTAAATGGAAACCAGTCCAGCTCCAATTAGGAGGTTTTTGTTCTTTTTGTTCAAGAGCATGGATGTGTCTGAAAAGTTTTGGTTTAAAAGCAGAGATAGATACCGTGTGATGGTAATGAGATGGCCGGTGATCGTCAACTAATAATGTCCCAAACATTCATCCAAGGTGACCAGTCTAGTTTAAACTGGACCAATAACAATATCTCCCACCAGGACCAGTTCATTTCTGTCCATTATATTCTGACTAGTTTCAAAGAAGTGATCCGTGCGCGTGAATGAACACTGGTGAATAAAAACACTTCGAATTATGAACCCAAAAATCCCTCAAAACTTAAATATGTTGTTCACTTTAACTCCCTCCCTGTGGTTTTTCCTCTCACTCCTGATGAGAAGCAACATCCCTCACTCGTCCGCCTGAGAGAGCGAGCAAGTGTGAGCGAGAGAGAGAGAGAGAGACTGCGGCTGTTTATTAATAATGAATTTGGAGTTTTGCGTGGAGGAATGTTATCGCCTGGTGCACAATCCGAGCCAACAGTTTGCCCTGATGGGCTAGCTGGGTTCCTCATTAGTCCAACATATTTAATCCATAAGTTTCTTATCAAATGTCACACCTGCATCTCCAAATGGCATTTCCACATTCAGTGGCATGTGTTTGGGAGATGACGCTCCAAGGTGCTTGGGCGAGATTAAGCGCCCGGCAGTGAGAGCGAGCTTACTTTATCATTTTGCGCGTCTGGAAGGAATCCAAGCAGTTTTTGTCTTGCTGTTGTAATTAGAAAGCCTTTTAAGTGATAACGCCTGCATCGGAATATGAATATGGAGCGATCAGCCTTGCTCCGTTCTCTCTTTTTTTTTTTTCCTCCCCCCTTCTTCTTCTTCTTTCCTCTTTTTAATTGTTGAATCCAATTTTTTGTTGCATGGTGAAGCAAGGATTAACTCTGGCTTCAGAAGTTTAATGAAAGACTTAAAAGTAGGCAAACACTCCGCTGGGGAAGATGAGCGTTTTTCACCCATTTTAACTCGCAACATGGTTTTTTTTTCCCCCCCCCCTCCACCTTAAGTAGAATCAAACGACAGCCATGACCACGACTCTCCGTGGCTAGTTTGTAAATACAATGGGTGCCTCTCGTCTGTAGCTGAAACACGCAGCGGTGTTTCTAAAGTGTCTGAGTTATCCCCGAACACAACAAAACCTCACCTTTTCACCGTCTGAGCTTTGACTTCCATTTATCTATATTACAGCAATCCCTTTAGAGCTTTATCCGCTGACAGACAGGTGACAGAAATGTTTATTATTTAGTCTTTCAGTGCAACTTTAAAAGAAAGAAAGAAAGAAAGAAAGACAGAAACAAGACAGTGTGAGCAAGAAAGAGACAGAGAGGCATAGCTACAGAGCCAGAAGGTGAGTTCTTCTCCGAGTCCCTGGTGTGTGTCCAGAAAAAGCTGCTAAGCATCGGGCCTGAGATAAGTACAAAACTGAGAAGTATTGATCCAGTAATAGTGGTGCGCGACACCTTAACCTTACAGCATGAATGTCATAGCCTCTTATCCCCTGCCTCTTAACATGGACCTCCTATCACACCGAGTCCATCAGAAGCCTGCGTTACACCCCTCACACTCTCTAAATCTCCCATATCACCGCTCCGAGGCACCTGCTACTTCCTCACTTTTAGACAGAAAGAGGGAAAAGCCGAGCCGTAGTTCACGCAATAAGGGTGTATCGTAATGGCAACAATTCTTTACAGTGCTTTACAATTCTTCCAGATGCTGAAAGGAAATTTCAGAGTGTGAATCGGAGTGTGTGAATCTGTTCAGCTCCTTGGCTGAACAGATCGCTGTTTCCTGGCAGGTTCCCCCTGTAATTTTAGCACCCTAAAAATGCCCTTGGACGCAGTGGACGTGACTATAAATCCAGTAGTGTGCATGGGCCTTGCATCTATGACATCCGTTTGCTTAAACGCGACACACCTTCGCCATGCAAAGACGCCAAAAGAAAGACACTTTTTTTCACTGTAGTATACGGTATTAAATTGTCCCATGTGTAAGGAACGAAACATGACAGAGTGTTCTCTTATAGGAAAATCATCCAAGACAGAGGGGCTATCTGTTACAAATCAGCATCTAAATCATTTATAATTCCATTTAACATCGTGGTACATTTGTGAAACAACATCTTGTAAAAAAAAAAAAATAAATAAAAAATGAGAAAGAAATGAGAAATGCTGGAAAACTTACTACGTAACAAGGTGCTGAAACTGGAGACTCCATAATTCCATAAGACTTCCATAAACATTAAATCAACATATTACTGAAAACGTCCCAGTGAATGAACATCACTTGCAGCATGTTAATATAAACCTATTGTTTGAATTCCTGCCAGCCGTACTGTCAAAGCTGCTCTTATAGAAAATGAATCAACACCTTCTGATTCAAGAACTCAGCAGCTCCGTATGAAAAGTTATGTTTATACTGTAGTTTGTATAGTTCTAGTAATTTCTAGAGTTATAGTCATGATGTCTTGACAGTAGGCGTGTAACCAAACTATCCTTCATTATTACTGAACCTAGAGACGGACGACTGAGTGACGCCAGAGAAGATGGCTAATATTTGATGATCCAGGATGTTGCCTAATTACATGTGTGCTAATATATGGCACGATATATGGTTTTAAATTTGGGGATCTAATATAGTCCTCAGCGATATATTCAGATTTGAATTCGCCTTCTTCGGTTTTGTAAGAGAAACAGTAGCAATAAGTGGCGATAATGAAGAGTTACGAATAAGCCATTTGTGCCTCCGATAATGCTCAGTCAGAGGATGCTCACCAGGCTATGAAAGCATTGCATGTCACCAAACGCTGACAACGTATGCAAATGCTGTTTAATAACTGGCAGGCAGCTCAGATCCGGCCTCGCCTGATCCCCGTCAGCCGACGGCGACTTCCCCTAGCTCCTAATGAGATCTTTGGGGCTGTACTTAACACGCTGCCTTGTAGTTCCGTAGTTGGGAAGTCATGCAGTGACTTGGAGCCCTCCATATGTTTCATAGGAGGCTGGAAGAGAAACGTAACCGTACACAGACATACAGTGTATACACGCAGGCAAAGCGTAGGTTTGTGCAAATGAGGTCCTGCTTGATTCCAGACTGTAAAACTGAGTGGTCTAGATATTGCACACTAGGTACTGCCACGTTACATGTACTTCATACTCGTATCCTTATTCAGTTGCTCAATCCTAGCTGTGTAAAATGAGTGTTAAACGTACCTCGGCTAAACAAAGGGGCTCATCAGTGATATCCTGCACAATCAGCCTTCTCATCAGCGTTGGCTCTAACTTTCAGTCCACGCTACTCTCACTTTCTCCTTATAACAAGCTATATCCTCTTGCTTTCAAAGCTCTGTGATTCTCTCATTGTGAGACTTTAAACAGGACAAAAAAAAGAAAGAAGAGGTTTTGGCACGGCTCATTAGTCGAGGTTGCTGCGTATTGTCTCATCCGGTGAGATGTGTGCGTCGAGGAAAGAATAGGTGGGAGATTAGGATCATGCATACGCCGCTGGTCTGAAATGAAGAGGTTAACACTGAGTAAGATAAGAGGCAGATGTGGAGAGATAGTGCAGATTGTGCATGAGAGAGAAAAAGAGGAGAAGAGAGTGTGTAGATTGGGGCTTAGACACTGTAAAGCGCTGTTGTTATCAATTAGGCATAGGTTTTTTTTCCCTACGGTTTTGACTCGGAGAAGGAAGAGGCAACTGATTAAGATTTCTTTGAGAAAATAAGCCAAATAGAACTTACCCTATGTGACTTTCTGAAAGAAGCATGCTTCATGAAAACCACAAATAATTGAGTATTTAAAGAACATAAAAGACCAATTTAACTTGAAGGTCATGACTCAAGAATGGAACTATTTCAGGCCCTGAAGATCTGTTATAGTGCATCCTAAGGTTTTGACATAGTATTTTTATAACGTTCATGCTTTGAAAAGAGGGACGTATACTGCATTTTTTGTATAACCGAGGTCACTTAACAATAAAAAAAAAAAAAAAGGGACAATGGCAATAAAATCAAACAGGCAAAGTGCAGCCAAGTTCTTTAAAAGCTAGTGCTGGACACACCCCTCACAGCCCAGGAAGACTCAGTACCACAAGGCAACACCGCTTACAACCCAGCACCATGGATCCCCAGAGCCAATAATATGAATACAGCCATCCCAAGACTGGACTGGAATGAAGGCACCAAACTTCCCTGCCATTGGTGAAAGCAGCTGACAAGCCAAAAGTGATAAGGTGCTGCACCCAATGGCGAGAAACTCTGCTGTTCAAACTCAGGGCCATTGGAGCGGTTAGCCAGTGAACCCGACCAATGATCAGGGACTCTTGTGAAACAAGCTTGCGCAGCATACTACAGTAAGTACACTTGGTGTAGGGTACCATGATGCTTAAGTAAGCTTCATTCATTTTCCCACATAAAAGATACACAGTAAAAGAATTGCTTTCCTCAAGAACCTGACAAGCAATGTTTCAGTTTAGTACCTTCTGTTTTGAGTGTTGCCTCCTTTAGTGCCATTGCTCTCTATATTTAAGTTAGTTATAAGGAGATTAAGATCTGATATATCATGGAATGAAAATGAAAAGATTTCACAAAGGACTTCCTCGTGTACCAGAATGTTACTGTGAAGTCAAACGTCGAATGTCAAGGTGAACATATGGCATTCCATTTCGAAGATTCCTCGTTGTGATTAGACTATAGCTTGGCTCTTGTAAATTCACAACCACAAGGGAACAAGTATGGAATGGTAGAAGAAGCGAGGGGGGAGTACCAAGAGAGTAAGAGAGAAGAAGAAGAAGAAGAAGAAGAAGAAGAAGAAAGCTGGCAGGCCGGTTGAGGCCATGCCAGTTCAGCCTGTGCCATGCGGAGAGGCAGGGGTGGAAGGTGCCAGTGTGTGCTGGGCGAGGAGGAAAGATCAAACAACAAGGGCTGCAGATCTGCACCAATCTGCTCTGTATTAGCATCCCAGCCAAGGAGCAGCTGAACCAGCCGCCGGCCTACACGGGACGAGGACATTGCTAAAAACACACACACACACAATCTTGTACTTCAATTGCATTTTTACAGTTCACTTCTCAAAAGCATGAAGAAAATTTATGAGAAACCCTTCAATTAGGACAACCTTATTGTACACACTTGAAGACAGAACAATGCGGCTGAAACCTAGCAAAGAAAAAAAAAAAAACATTAAAATACCGCACAACATCTTGCCATGCAATGTTTCTGAAAGGATAGTAAAAAATCTGAACATAAGGCGATGCCTCTGAGAATCCACTCGTTTCCAGCAGAGACAGCACCAGCCTGATTTGCGAAGAGCCCAAATGGCTGCATTCTGCTACGGTGATGGTAGAGTTTGGCGGACGTGCGAATCGATGGTGCTAAGCTCTCGTGGGCAGCCTAGTCTCAGGTTCACTTCGCGGTGCCGCAGTCCAGATCCGCAGACGGAGAACGGGCGCCTCTCCCACCATCTTCTCCTCGTGCACAGATGGTAGAACGAGACAATATGCTTTCCAAAAAATCTCCGCTGCTTTTGGTCCGCCCCAAAGACATCAGATCTGATGGAGCGCCGCTACGGCGCTGAGAGGAGCGAGAGCCGAGTTGTGGGCCAAGCACGCCACTGGAGATTGGTGGCGGGATGCGGGTATGTGCGCATGCTATGTGGGCAGTATTGTGGTTGTCAGGAGGATGAAAAGGGTTAATGACGAAGCCATGTGCTGTAAAATAAAATCTCTGAAGAATCCCTAGGACCAATGAGAAAGCAGGTGAACGGAGCAGACTTGGCCTCCAGGGTACCATGGAAAAGGTTCACCGTCTCCATCTTTTGTGCCCCAGCTCAGGCAATTAGACCCAGCTTGGTGTTTTCTAAGCGGAGCGGGGAACAAGGTGTGTGTGTGTGTGTGTGTGTGTGTGTGTGTGAAATGAGGAAAAGTCATTTTGTGGCAGCGCGCTCTTCAGTTCCGGTCACGCTCTGTACCAGTGCAAATTAAAACCTCCTGCTAGCCCATATGTAAATACGCCCATCGCCCAGGCTGCGCTTTAATGAGCCATGATATGAAAGACCAGCGTAAGACCCATGGAGAAATCCCCGGCCACTTGACAGCTGACAGGTGCTGCAAACTTTTAAGACAGGTGAGTCTGGCACTCTGGAAAATTCCAGCAAAGTTCAGGCCATTTAGGCACAGCACAGAGAAAGCTTGAGGCACTTTTCAGTGCTGCCGAACAGACGGCTGTGCCTTCATATCTGTCCTTTGACAGATATGTAGCTCATGCCTCAATCCTTTAATAACCTGGATGCTAAAAATCTGCTAAAAATACGGATTAGCCATCGCTAAATCTGCCTTATAAAAGTGGTAGGGTAACCGAAGGAAGAAGACCGCATCTGAGGCAGCGATTAATCCTTGCTACGTTCCTCTGAAATCCTTGCATCTTTTATACGCCATCGCAGAAATCATAATCAAGAATCAGCTGCAGAACTAACAGAGGCACAAAGTTCAACAAGGAGCGAGAAAACATGTAATTAAGCGACAGATGCGCTCATTTGTGGGACCTTCAGGATCACCGAAACGCTCTGTAGAAGGAAAAAAAAAAAAAAAAAAAAAACACGGCAATTTCAGTTCACTAGAGTGCACGGAGTTTTTATCTCGCTGCTAGGTACGAAGAAAGACTGGTTAAAAAAAAAAACATGAGAGAGTTAGCATGGTATCACGGTACCAAAAAAAGAGACTGGTGTGTTATGTCTAGAGCTAATTGTGCTAATTATGATTTCGCTGTTTGTTGTATAGATTATAGGCTTATTATGAAAGCTTAATAGGCAAACAAGATTTAGAACTGTCATTGCTACTGGAAAGAAGGAAATCTAGTCAGTCAGGAGGAAGAAGGGGGGGGGGGGGGGGTAAACCACGATCCTGCTCTAGCGTCAAAAATGGAAATGAGGTGAGGAGATAGGAAGATTTGGGGACTTTGTCGCCTGAACCAGGCAAAGCCATGTTAAATCCATTCTCTAAAGTATTGGAGGAACTACAAAGGTATTGCAGAGACGCGGAATAGCTCTATTGTTGTCTCATCTGACAGCTTTACTCCGAGAGAGAGAGAGTGAGAGAGAAAGAGGAGAGAGAGAAAGAGCGGAAAAACGAAAGCGATAGAGAGAAATGGTGGAAAGGAGTGCAGCTGATAATAAAATTCACATGTTCACTAAACTTTAGGGTGAAAGGAGGGAAAAAATCAAAGGATACAGATCTATACATCGCACGAATGCCTAAATGAAGTTAGGTTAATACGATCTAATGTGTATGATGAAGCTTTAATGAAAACAACCGCAATCGAATTATCTATAAATTATTATTCAGAGCCAAGGTGCCCTTCATTCTTATCTCACCGAGCACCAAAATTACACCAAAAAAATCCTACTACAGACACGCTGATAGCTAATATATCTCTTCATTTCTTGCTCCAACCTGCCCAGTGAATGCTGATCACAGAAATATTGTTTTACAAGGTGCTGATTCGTCCCAACAACTTTGCCTGACCTTGCTTGGGGTCTGAATAAGACTGTAAAATTGATTCAGGTCCTCGCAATAAAAAGAGCAGCGCATTATCTGCATTCTAATTCTAATTAATTCCAGCAGAGGTGGCCATTATTTACGAGCGGGGCCGGACGCTATTCAAACACTATAATAATCTGAGGCCCATATTTTTATTGATGTCTTGATGAATGGCTTTATTTTCACCAAAAAAAAAAAAAAAAAAAAAAAAAAACAAGGCTTGGAAGGTCTCAGGCAGCCAATCGCGTGAGTGCTGATTACTCAGAGAAGGGCTGTTATTCGTTCTGCACCCCTCCTCTTCAATCCTGTTCCCTTCTCGCTTTCGGTTTTCCCCCTCTGCACCCCCCGAGTGGCCTTTCATTGGGGCTTTATTTCTCAGGTATCACCTTAAGTCTGAGAGATTAACGAGGCTGTGCTCAGGTGAGCGAGTTCTGCACCCTGGCCAGAGGTGAACTACCCTTGAAACACGCAATTCAAAAAGAAGTGGACTACTTTCCTTTCCTGAATGTCTTTTTTTTTTTTTGTCATTTGTTAACTGTACTACTGTGACTTTACAGTTCTCGGGGTGTCAAAGAAGACGACCTTAAATGCCACTAAAGAACGTACATGATTTACTTTGGAAATGCCTGGAATCTATTCTTAAAAGCAAATTCTTAAAAAAGAGTTTAGAAACGCTTAATGCAAACACGGGCGCAATTTACGCCATGTTGGAAATTGTCCTTGTTGCGGGTTCTTAATATTTGTCTAAAGAAAAAGAAAGCCCGTGCAGTCGAAGCCGCGTCACCACGCTCAAGATTACGTTATTAAGATTTCGAACATTATACAACTTGGGGCTAATTTTCTTTCTACGAGCATTCACTGCTTCACTGAAACGTTTTGTAGCGTCGTTGAAAGGATGTGCAAAGTCTTAAAATAAACCTCCCTAAGTTTAACAATATGCCAATCACAAGCTAAACCTGTAACGCAGTATGCGCAAGCTCTGCATAAGACATAAAACACAACGACTTTTACAGCAACGTACTCAATGATGTGACGTGACGCAAAGCAGGTCCTGGAGTGTTTTATTCCATTTATACCACAGAAGATAGAAAATAAATTAAAGAGCGGCATCATATTACATTACGTTAATAATAATACACTTTGCTTTGTTAAATAATTTCCAACCGAGTATGTGCTGCTTCCGTCCCTAGCTGTTATAATGTTGCGATGGCGCTATTAGCTGTCACGTAAATTAGTTCTTACGATGACGTATTAGACGTATGCTAATGTCAATATTATAAAGCTGGGATTTGTCTACTGTTAACGCTGCTGTTACAGGAAATGAATCAACACCTTCTGGCCAATCAGATACAAGAATTCAACAGCACTGCGGTATAACATTATGTATAACAGATCACATGTAGAAGGTGCTAATTATGTAATTTCACAAGCTGGACCATCTTCCAGGTAGAAACATTTGATTGACAGGGCAAAAGACCAACCAGAAGCCTCAAACTAAACTCTTAACGCTATGAGCTTCTTCGGTCCAGTGACAATAAATATACGTTTTCAGCGTAAGAAAGTAGGTGTACTATAATTCACTTCAGAGCATCTCAGACAGAGACTATAAATATTACACCATGTAAGACGACAACCAAATAACCAAACAGCAGAGAAAAGGGGTTGAGTTCAACCTCAGTGCCGGCTGTGCTCAGTAAGCGTGGAGGATGGAGCGTGGAGATGAAAGAGAGCTCCAAACTGAGGTTATCTCTCATAATTAGAAGGGTGTGTAAGCTAACGCCATTCCCTTCTGTAAGATAATTGCGGTCCATCGTTCCTGATTCCGTTACGGAAGGGAATAATATCCTATTTGACCCTGTCTTATTAATTCTGTTGGTTATTTTGCATTGCTTTCGCTCTGAGAGGATGCCTCTCTCTCTCTCTCTTCCTGTCGCTCTTGTCCACCAGGCGGCCTGCTTGCCTTCTCAATCGCCTGTTTTGTTTCTTCCTTTAATGAAGAGTCGGATTCTTTTATTTCCCTACAAGTGCAGGATTTGCCTTATCAACCCCACTCCCTTTGAGGGTTGCCAATTGGTTTTATCCACACATGTATCGCTTCTTCGTCGCTCGCTCTCTCTCTCTCTCTCTCGCTCTCTCTCTCTTTCGTACCCTCTCCCCCTTCCTGCACAAAAGAGAAAGAACCACTCCGTCAACAAGCCTCTCTGTGGCGCAGGAGAGATTAAAAACCTCGACATCACCTAGCTTCCAGCGCTACTCCCAACTGGTTCGTGTAAAACTCAATTAAACGCGTCCCCGCTGAATTCCACATTACAGTACGTTAAACAGAGATTCCTCGAGCATGGCTCGCGTTCGAGGAGCTTTGCACCTTTTCTTCAAGGCTTTGGACTTGCTAAGTGACAAAGCAGGACATCTCGTGGAGAAGACAAAAGTTGAGAGAGGATCTGTGAGGCCCCTCGACTGCTGTGTGTAAACACAAGCGGCCTGCCTGTACTTAATGGCTAATGCTGGCTAATTGGTGGAGAGCGGCCCCTTTGGAAATTAACGGTAAATATAATCAAATGGTCTCCCGTGTGGGGAATGTGGGCTTAAGCCTTAATCAGGTGAAACAGGACAATACTAATATGTGTCCTATGGGAATGAACACAGTTATGAGGGTGAATCCAGTCAAATATACAGTAGCTCTTTAAAATCAAACATGATTTTATAAGCTGTAAACTCAATAATAATCACGAACAAAACTACAGACCAACAAATAAATAGACCGTGTTACACGAATTTAGTCTCTACCAGGTGTTGCGCTCCCAACCGAATGAAATAAATCCGGGACCCTGTACGTTTTTTTTTTCTTCTTCAAAATATTATTGCTCAAAATATACGTAAGAAGCTATATTTAGCTTTTCAATACACATTTTTTTCAGTCAGACTTTCAGGAATCACTTGCATGCGTGCATGTGGCCCCAGATACTCAAGAAAAGCTTTTCCCAGCCAACGTTCTACCACATTTACCACCATGAAATAATATCCATTTCATATTCATTCATCCTGATTTAATGGATAAAATCCACTTAAAGCATCGCCCCCCTTCGGTGCTGACGCAGCCAAAAATGGAGATAAGATGAAAAAATGAGGCCAAACTGATGACACTGAGAAAGAGCACAATTAATAGTATTATTAAAATATATAACGTGTTATATCTAATTCAAGTCTAACGGCCTATCCAACCCAGAGAGATAAGTGTTTTAAACACACTCTTAATCTTCAAAATGAAGTCAGGCCTGTTATTTTTGGATCGAAAGAAGAAGCTGATCTCGCCGAGCTCGGCATCGGGCTCCCCACTTCAGCTTGTCATTCTTATCGAGAGAAAAAGAGAGAGAGAGAGAGAGAGAGAGAGA
>JAOVYU010000032.1:12976231-12990879 GCA_025674565.1 Synodontis membranacea | reverse complement strand
TCTTACTTGAGTAAATATTTCCATAAGTACTTTTACTTTTACTTGAGTACAGATTTTGGGTACTCTACCCACCTCTGCAAACGTGCTGAGCAGAAAAGCATCTCAAAATGCACAACGCATTGATCTTGAGACGGATGGCCAACAACAGCAGAACTTCACATCAGGTTCCACTCCTGTCCCGAATGTTTCACTTTGCTGTACAGTATAAATGCACTAAGAGCATTATTTACATGAAAACCAGATTAGGTCTATTTAAGAGTTGTGTTAAAAAAAAAAAAAAAAAAGAAAAAAGAAAATGCTAAGTGTTAAGGGAAAGGATGAAATGAATAAAAACATACATCGAAGTAATCCCTGAGAACAGCGCCTCAGAGGCCAAACTCCGCATGGACACTTCCTTATGTTTCATACCAGGATAAATTTGAGATTCGTTACCATTTTTAATAAGTGGTTCTTAATTAATCCACATTCAAAAGGAATGGGAAAGCCTAAAGGACTCCAGATCAGCAGGGTCAACATGCTCTCTCTCTCTCTCTCTCTCTCTCTCTCTCTCTCTCTCTCTCTCTCTATCCCTCTCTCTCCCTCGATCACGTTTGAAACAGTTAAAGGAAACTTAACGCTAGCCGCTTTTTTTTGTTGAGCTGTTCTGAAAATTACCATCAAATATAACAGATCATAATTTCGTTCAATCGAGGCTTGGCCTCCACTCAACATTCACCAATTAAAGCACTTAGTCATAAAATATGCAGATTAAATGGTTAAAATAGAGCCACTTCAAAGGCTTCTGTTGGAGGCCAATTTGACTCCGAGACAGTCGCAGCCATGTGTTTGGTTTGTGTTCAAATGTCATGGGAGGTTTTCATTTCTCTCCCTCTCGTGCTCACTCTTCATTAAATCGGCATAACTAGCTCAAACGTTCCCGTGCTGGGAACTTTCTAGAAAGCAGAAATAGGAAGTGAGGGAACTTTGAGGAAAAATAACACGAGTCTGGCACTGAACAAGTCTGACATTTTGGAAACCGAGGAATTGGGAGCGTATAAACACTACTGTGGCATCTGACCCATTTAAAATGAAAACGTAGTTTAAGTGGATAAAAACTAAGTTATATTGTTTTTCCAACATAAGAGTTGGGTGTTTGGAGCAATTTCGCATTACACAATTATATTAGAGGAACGAGGCGCTGGTTGAATTTTGAATAATTAGGTAAAATAAGTGCATGAATTGACTGTTTATGAAAACTAAATGTAACTATGAACTCGGATGCATACTTATGAGTGTTGCTTTGCCAAGTGTTTAAGTATGCCAGTTTCACACAATAATTCACTTTTTTTTTTTTTTTCAGAATATATCCTTACTGCGTCTAAAACAGCTCATCACAGTACGATTTAAATCGGTATTATTGCATTTGGTGAAGAGAGAGAGAAAACAGGGACGTACCAGGTTTGTTCCATCGGTGCTCATCTCGATCTTGCCATCGAACGGCCCCCACGTGGTCCCTACGGCAAGCTGCTGACGACTCTGAACTCGCCGCTCGCCATCTTTGCTCAGCAGGTCTAGTTCTCCTGTGAGACAAAGCAGAGCTTTGGATCAGTTACAGCCATCGTACTAGCATATGTCCTGATACACAAGAGGAACAGGAGTAAATTTAAACCCGGGATCTTGCAGAGAAACAATTCACACCTTTTAACAGATGTTCATTTTTTGTATTTCCTATTCCAAAAGGTGAGGAACTCTCATGAAAACATTAACAAATATTAGAACTTTAACAGTGAAAATGTTATCCTGAACACTCGGGATGACTGAGGAATACACCTGGAATGGAACACCATACATACACACTCACTCACACTTATTGGTAATTTAAATCCGCCAATGCTTAGTTTTAAGAGGAGAAAACCAACTGAGCACCTGGAGAATATGAGAAGACCCCACAAATCAGTAACTCAAGCTCAGGCTCAATCTGACTCAGGCTCAAACTGTCAAAGACTTTGTGTTATCCTTGACAAACATGCTGAGATGTACAGAAAGCTTGATTTTTTTTGTCTGTGCGCCAAATACGCTAAACTTAACCCATGACGTATCTTTAGTTTCTATCCATAATTTATCCAAAACATTTTCTGAATTTCTATACTTTTACAGGTCTGCAAAACATTACCATACTTTTCTAAACTTTTCAAACCTGCACAAGTACAAGCACACTAGACTTCCTACCACATTGCTGGGTGTATCAGTTAAAAAAAAATCCAATAAATTACAATGAACTGATCCACATTATTTCGAAATACAACAATTGTGCAATAAATCAATTGTTTTAGGGGGAAAAAAAAAAAATGGAATATAAAGAAAATCTTAGCATCCATTTTGAGTCACCAATTTTCTGCTCGTTCAAACCGCTGCAATGAGTCAAATTTCATCGCTGTAGTATTCATCATATTTATTGTTTGGTGTGTTAATATGAACTTAAAGCAACAATGGTGACAAGGAATGTTAGAAAAACTGAACTATTCTGTGCATGTGCCAGTTTGATTCCCTTTGACTGTAGCATCAGAATTGTTCTCGTGATTAGTTTCCACGGCTGTGACGTGAAGAAAAAATTATTTCCAATCATTACAAAAAAAAAAAAAAAAAAAAAAAAATTTGAATCAGAATGAATACACTTCATCAATTCACAGATCCCATGCTCCACGTGCACTTGTCCTGATTAAAGATCACAGTTTATCTGGGATCACTTTTCCTTCTTCATATTCTAATCACTACACAAATGTTAAGAGGGACTATCTGTACTTGCTGTGAAATTCTTCATAATTCTTGTATTGGGCCTCTTTCCTTAGCCATGTGAGAGTGAGAGAGAGAGGGAGAAAGTGTGTATGACACAAACTCCACGCTGTGTCCACCTGTCCTCATAGCTGCTCTCCATCAGATGGACTTTATCGAAGCGACAGGATGCTAACCTCTCCTGAATGTGCGCCTCCCCCTCGCTGATAAAGCCTCACTGAGACATTACAGGCTTTCTGGCTGCCTCTACGGGGTCTATTTCTGTTTTTCCAGGAAAGGGCCAAGGCCTCTTGTTAGAGTTGCGCGGATCTCAGCCTTAATTAGCTGTGCTGCAGCTAACGCTCCGCTAGCTCTCCTAGCCCCGCTATCTTATCAGGCTGATTTAGTGTACTTTTTTTTTTTTTTTTTAGGATGGCGATTAATCAACCAGTTATGATAACAGCATCTCTGTATCATGAGCGTCTGTTTGGGAGGAATGTAAGGGGAGTAGACATATACAGCACAAGTGTGTGCTTCCGGACCATGTGTCTTGTGGATCAAAATGAACTAAGTTGTGATATTAGTCCCTGCTGACTCTGTTCAGCTCTTCTTTGTACTCCCGAGCCATCAAAGTATCCACAAACATCTTCTTCCGGAGCTTTTTTAAACCATAATTATTATTAAAATCACTATTTTATTCCTTGTCAATGGGCAATCAACTGAAAACAGACCTTGTGCCACTCCATGAGACCTGTAGTAAACATTGTCTTTGTTCATGATGAAGGTCCGATGTGAGCCCTGAACTTTACACTGACCTACTCTAGGGTGGTTTTTTTTTTTCTTTTTAAATATCAGCCGTGTATCCCCAACACTCAGCCTCAGTATGGAAATTCACCAGCATTCCCTTGCTCGTGCATAAGGTGACTTGTTTGCTAAATATCACAGCCGCCTTGATAATGGCATTCATCCGACAGGTCGCTTACAAGCTTGCCATCGTGTGTAAATGACTGGCGACTATGTTGACAGCATGATCTGTGTGATTCATTAAGTAGGTCACCAAACTAGTCACCATAATAGCCAGTATGGGATACTTCTATAGCACACTTGAGCACACACACCAGGCCTTTGTAGATAAAGAAAAATTGGCCTAATATACATTAGCTGATCAGTCCCTGTTAGCATTGGCTCTTCAGTAAGCTACACAGCAATTACATTTTCTTCTAATTGAACTAGGCTGATTTAAGCAATGAGAGATTGTTGGTCCATATGCAGTTGTTGGAATACAGTGTTGTAATATATAATGTCCAAAATAACGCACAATCTCCGAGTCCACGCTAAAACCCATTTGGTTTTATATAGGTCATATTAGTAGCTAAGAAGCTAAGAATATATTGAAACCATTAGTCTACTGTAATGTGTTCTTGTCAAATGAATGGCAAAGTTGCGACATCAGAGATTTGAATCTTTAAATCTGTAAAGATGAATCAAGCTTAGTATAGCAATCTGTACCTTAGTGTAAAAAAAAAAGATATCAGAAGGAGGGTTCTGTTCACTACTTAGCACCTTTTTCGATTTTACTGCAAGACAACTGCAAGATTCCGAAAATACATGTTCGCAAATCCTCTCCACATATCCTGATTGCAAGTGTATTCCTACTCTGAGACCTGGCCTTAAAAGACACACACACGCTCCGTTTTGCCTCCGCTTGACACTTTCAGCGCAGTCGTCGCTGCAGTTGGTGTGTGTCCATGCATCTGTTTGGAGCTGCGCATGTGGCAGGAGGGTATTTGGAGTTGGATTGTGATCATCTGCCAGTCGTTTGTGGGCTGTTCCAAGGCCGCTTCCTCCCAGCTGTTGTGGATCCGAAACAAACCCGTGAGGAGAGACTCCACTATCACGGCCAGCCCCTGGGACGCATAATCAACACCTCCCTTCATCCCTCCATTCGGCACCAGTGCTTAGATGTCGTCTCTTTATGGATAATGAGATCGAGATATACGGCAGGAGAATATCTGCACTGATCCATCATGGAAAGGCTGGGAAAATGCTGCTGCTTTCCAGACAGCCATCACCATTCCAGATACGCTGCGAGGGGATAAACAGTGGTGTCATCCAACGGCGTCTTATCTCCAGTATGTGCGGTCAGAGCTGTGTGTGTCTGCATGTTTGGAGATGTAAGCTCGTGAGCCCGTGAAGAATGATGTGGCATAGGCCACTGGATCGCCGAGGTCAGAAATAGTTGTGACAAGATTGCTCACTCTGACCGGTGGACCATTTAGAGCGACAATTTAAAGGGTGTTTTTTGGGAGATATCTTCCTTGGGCTGTTTGAGTGGTTATAGGAATGATTTTCTACTGATTCGACACCAAACATGCGAAGCTATGGACGGATTAATCTATAGCAAGGGGCAAGGTTGATGGGCACACCTTTTTAAAACCCTGTATAAAGGTTAATGATACTGCTAGCCATCATTAGAAGTCTTACAAATAATAAATACAGGTAGTACAGGTCTCTTTGATATAATGGTCTAAGATATGAAAAATTGTTTAATTTTTTAAATAAAACCAATGGTTTTAGTTTTATTTTAAATTATTTTTACTTGAGTTGATTTTTTTTTTACAGAAGACCATATTTTGTCTATACAGTATTTTTTTGTCTGCATTCAAACGCGCAGCGATATAAGACAACAAAGCATCCAGGAGTCATCCATTTTCAACGAGATGGATGACTTTTGGTGACAGTTGGGTGGAATGAACTCAGTGAAAAGCCGAGGAGAGTTTAAGTTTTTATAAATGACAAACTAAACAATTTTGTGACTATCAAAATGAATGAGGGACTAAGAAAATATCCATGCTTTATGGTTTCAGAGATTAGTCAGACTTGATGCAGCTCCTTGTACCTGGGCAGAATTGAACCAAAAGACTGGGGGGGGGTGGAGTCAGTCCTGGTGCACCTTATCGTACCTGGGCGGGCTTGAACCAAAAGTCAGACCTGATGCAGTTTCCTGCCCCTCAGTGGAGTCTAACCAAAAGTCTGGGGGTCTGGAGTCAGATCTGATACAGCCTCTTGTACGTGGGTGGATTTGCACTGATTGTCTCAGGGGTGGCGTTTCCTGTACCTGAGTAGAGCATCTCGTGGGTTAGGAGTTGGTTCATAGGATAAGTTTGATCAAGATCAGTTCCATCCCTTATACTTTTGATTCTGCAGAAAAGACAATGGCAATGTTTTTGGCTCCTTTTGATACCAGAAGCCAGTCATGCACTCAGAATTTTTGCTCAGAATTGATATTTTTAGCCAATGCAAGAATAATTCTGAAAGTAATACAACACTGAAACATGAACTAGAAATCAATGTAGAGCTTCACAAGGCAAAAAAGTGTTGGTTGAGTAGAAAAAAGTCCAATCTACTGCCCTAGAGAGTCTTGAACTGTATGCCAAAAGGTTTCCCTGTTGGGAATATTTCAAGTTAAACCCTTTTAGAAAGCTTGAACGTTTAACCATCCAAACAACCCCTGAAGTAAGATTGTACTGTACAAATGGAACGAGTGTGCAGTGGTCAAGCTATATATGTGTCATTTATTTGTAGATATATTTCTAATAATGGTGTCGACTGGATGTCATTTTCCAACCCTGCATGCATGACAAGGCCCCACCACTCCAGGTCTCTCATCGCCTAATACAAAAATGCCACGATCCTGGCAAGAAGCAGCTGACAATTTGACCAAAGAGCAAGCTCTCTGGTCCACGCCTAAATCCCTCCATCGCTCCCCTCCTCCCTTGATAAGATCATCATCTGTCGCTCCTCTCTGAGGCCTGCCCCTTCCCTCCACAGATACTTGGCAGAGCCATGAATGTCCCCTTTGTTTGGGGGCAGATCCTCTTCTTGATAGAACCCTCAGAAAGATGCTCCACGTAGGCATCTGTTTGCTTCATCATTAATGGTGAAATGGTTTGCGAGGAGTCATCAAGTTTTTATTATCCCATCAATCAAGTTATACAAGTAGCATGGTAATGTGCTATAGAAACATTTTCAGAATGACCTACATGTCCTACAAATAATCACACAGGCAGGTTGTGCACTGCTTACAGATTCCAAACAAGTCTGGTTGTTGCAGTCATAAAGGGGCACAAGCAAACTGGACAACATACAGTACGTAACTGGACCTGAAGAGGCAGCTTGGCTACTGTGCCACTATCATATAATCTCAGAATACTGTACTTATCCCTAGTGTGGTACCATCAAGGGGAAACCTTTTGGTACCTTTAGTACATATATTTATATCTTTAAAATAATTTAGGGTACCTATTTGTACCTAAAGGACCACTGATGAATCTTTAAAACGTTTTTAAAAGGAAATTTAAGGTACACCACATGCACCTTCTTAGATATAAAGACATACTAAAGGGACAAAAGGTGCTACCCTTGATGGTACCACCCCAGCGACAAGGAAAGCTACCTTTACTTCTGACAATGTGGGTTGGCATTCTGTCCTTTCTGCTGGAGAAAGTCCCAAATGATGGAAGTATAGAATTGGCTATATGAAGATCTATAGGATCAAATACAAGAACCCCAAGACCTGTTGCGATGAACGCGTAACTTACTGTAGGTGGGAATCTTGGTATTGCTCGTTCCTTCCCGAAAAAGTTCTCCAGTGAATTCTGTTTTTGGCTCTTTTTTTCCATGGGTTAGCTCGTGTCGCTGATGCATGAAATGGCATGCCAGAGTAATGTGTGGTAGTGAGGCGAGGGCGGAAACAGTCGTTTTTCAAAATAAGATCTGGAAGACTAATGAAAGACAAATATCCATAATTTTAACCACAAATTTTTTTCTTTGCGGCCCGGTACCAAATGATCCACGGACCGGGGGTTGGGGGCCTTAACTGATATTTCATGAAAGGTGTATTTCATTAAAATTGAAACAATCAATTAATAAGTGTTTGCTGTAAGTGCAAGTATAAATCATGACGATGCCACAGCCATAAAGGCTACGAGCCAAAGGGGCAATATTCTCTAGGAGGGGCATTTTCTTCCCTGTCAATGACACTGTCAATGACAAATCTAATCATGGGCATCTGTGAGCACCTGCATGTGTAAGAGGGTAGATAGCTTTCATCGGAGTTTTACGAAATTCTACAACACCGCATGGCATGAGCAGCAGATCAAAAAAATGCAGATGTTATAGAAGCACGATTGTCCCACCCAGTTGGTAGCTGTTGTTTAATGGGGTTTGAATTATCTAGTGGGTGGAATATGAAAGGACAATTTAGAGAAGACATGGGGAAAAAAAATAATAATAAATTATATCTTAGGTGTCATGAGGATTCTCAAGCAAAGTTGAAAAATAGCTTTAACTAGGGAAAGAAGAGAGGTTAACTTTACTGTATAATAATAAATGCCCCCCATCACTCTGCATAAACAGAATTAGTAGTCAAACTGGTCAGATTTTATGCAATTTTTTCTCTAAAAATATTTAAGTGAGACAAAAGAGGCAACTGATAATGAAAGCACATTTGACCAACATTCAATAATTATTATAATTAATGTTTATTATTGTTATAATGTTAATTGAATCTTATAATGAATCCAACTGAGACTCAACTCAGACACACATATTTTTTAGTTTACTTAGGAACAAATCTGATATAATGTACAGTCCAGATCAGTGGTCCTCAAATTGGGGGCTGTACATTTTATTTATTTTGTAATTTTTGCTGCAATAAATGTTATAGATTGATAAGATAGATATTTGGCTTACCGATAATGTCTACTTGTTCTGTCAGTATAAAGTTCACAAATGAAAAATCTCTATGGAGTCAATAAATAAAAAAATAATAATATAGTGTACATTTGAATAATTGTTAGAGCTAAAAGTTGTGTTAATATTTGTGTTAGAGCTGGGATGATAAAATGATAAATTAAATCACAAAGCACCACAGAGGTGTCGGAAAAGAGCAGAGGGAATAATCAGGGACTCACTCCATCCAGCTCACTCTCTTCTCAGGCACAAAAGCTCTAAGTACAATTTGAGACATAACAGTACGTACAATTTGAGACATAACAGGGCCGAGGCCGCTAAGGAAACACAACTGTGCCAGGAGGGTGAACCCTAGAACCCCATTCAAATGGGGAGCAGGAAATGATGGTCCTAGCCCCTCCTTTAGCTAGTGGCTGTCCCCAGACACAACAACAACAACAATTTTACCCTTTTAACAGTCTCTGAAACAAGGGGGAGGAAGGGGCACGCATGCAGTCCCGGGGCTCCTCTCGCTCCCCAGAGCTCAACAGTACCTCGGGGTGTGGCCTGTAGGGTGCAAGACGGTCATGATGGAGCACCACGTGTGCTCGGCCCGCCATTCGTACCCACTGAACCACGTCAGAGGGTTTCTCTACAACGACACAAGGCCCCACCTACTGTGACGCCAGCCCCGGGGAAAGTCCCCTCCTCCCGGGAGAAAACACCCACACGCTCTCCCTTACAGAAGTCTCTCGGCTGCACGAGCACACGGTTACAGGCAGGCTCTGGCGTTGATCTAGATGGCTGATGAACAGGCGGACCAGCGGGAACACCTTTCTCGGCTGCTCGTCTTGCTAACGGACGACACTTCCGTCACAGCCAGATAGGTGGCTTGCTCCCAGTGTTACTGGGACACTGTACCAAGTCTGTGTGTGTGCAATCGCTTTCACTCACCACGGAAATGTCCACAAAATCGCTCAAAGAAGCTCCAAGTTTTCCTTTTTGTCCAACGCTCAAGCATGCGCTGCTACGCTCCGGCAAATCGCTCACAGCGCTTGCTCTGTCCGGTGCTGGATCTCGCCGCTTCCCACCAGCCAGAGGGGAAATGTCCTTTACCCGAGCCGAAAAAGCACTCTTCCGCGTCGGCTTCCCCAGGCCAGTAAGCTCGGCCATGCTGAAGTCCACACGTAATGTCCCCAAAGTTAAATCTACGACCACTCCCCGAGCTGACCTTTGTCCACCACTGAAAGTGCCAACAATGGGAACCTGAGCATCAGAACTGGACCACAGAGCAATGGAAGAAGGTGACCTGGTCTGATGAATCACATTTTCTTTTACATGACATGGATGGCCAGGTGCATGTGTGTCGCTTATCTGGGGAACACATGGCACCAGGATGCACTGTGGTAAGAAGGCTGTGTATACACACAGATGCAGCCACTTAAAATTTTGGCTGCCTTCTTCTATGGGTGGGCCTATATTTCACTCTAATCCCACCCATTCATTCACTTGCAGGGTGTTACCATGAGATGGTGCTTTCTTTACCTAAACAGATTACATTTGTGGTCAGAAGTTTACATATACTTGTTGATCTGCTATTTTTCCAGGGTTGAAAGAATGTACAGCAAACATCTTTTATGACTTTTATAAAAAACAAGAATTTGGTGCACAAATTTGAATTTATTATTTATACAATTGTCCTGAATTTCCCCGACAAAGAATTCGTGCCAGTACGTTTGCTTACCGACAGTCACTTGCACCATCCGTTTCGCTCACATTTTCGCCCGATCACCAGTTACGGTACTAATTCACCAAAAAGTGCTCCGTAAGATCCAATAATCCGCTCCGAACAATGGATATCGTTGAACCCGTGTTGATCAGAGCTTTGCAATGAAAGGAGTCAAGCACACAATTCACGTAAAGTCCCACACGCTTTCAGAAACAACCCAAACGCAAATTTAAAGGCTGCTGGGGTACAAAGTCCTTTGGCTTGAGAGCGGTGCAATCTCATGCAAAATGTCCCTGTTCACCACATCTGAAGCAGATATCACATACCGCTGATCTGCACTGACATGGAATCTCCGTAGCTCGTCCACCACCACCAATCACAATCACGATCCTCTACCGATCATCATGGGACTCCCAGCGCACGATCGGGGCTCTCGCCGTTCCTCTCGACGCCGACCCGCCGTACTCTCTCTTGGCCATGCTGCTCACTCAAGATCAGTTCGGCCCACTGCGCCTATCGCAGCGCCGCCACCAACGAGCATGGTGCGGCCAGCCTCACATGCTCTTTTAGACGCTGAGGTTGCAATCCTCCAGCACGCAAAGCGCCTCCCCCTCCAGGGACAGTGTGCCTCGACCAGTGGTCTCGGCGGAACTCCAGCCTGAAGCGAGAGCCGCGAGGTGCATCTGTGCGATGAATGCATCAGGTGGCCCATCTCCCCTGAACGCCGGAAGCTTCAACTCGCACCGCTGGGCATCTATGCGGGGCGCAGGTTCGTTCGCCAGATCCAGCGCCGTGGCCATCAGCAGGTCTCTGCACCTCCGCTGCTTGATCGGTCGTTTTACGCTGGCCCCCTATGGTAGGTAGTGGCTCTTCCTCCACAGTTTTTCCCCAACCGGAAAGGCTGCTTCCATCTCGTGGGTGAGCTCGTCCAGTGATGCTATGACCTCCATCTTGTCCGCCTACAAATCCCATGATTCTGACACCAATGTAGCGTTTTCTCACACGCCGAACACACCAAGAGAGTTCTTTTTGTCCCCCAATGCAAATGGCTAGAATTGCTCTTTATTAGCCACACAGCATAAGCACACAAGAACACATCACTGAACGGAGTGAGCATATCCAAACACACAAAACAGGGCCGAGGCCACTACAGTAACACAACTGTGCCAGGAGGGTGAACCCTAGAACCCCGCCTCCCTGGCATAGAGTCCCATTCAAACGGGAAGCAGGGAATGATGGTCCTAGCCATCACCCCGCCCACCGTTACAATATATATATTTTTTTATATTTTTTTTTCTATATTTGGTTTGTCAGGTTTGTTTTCACTCTTCTCTAAAATTCTTTGAACTTGACTCAGAGAGCTCTGCACTAGAATTCCAATGTGCACGGACCTGTGGTTTTATGTGCAAATGGCAAATAAAATTCTTGAATCTTTGAATCTTGAATCAAGAGGAGATTTTATCCTCACGCCATAAGACTCATTAATAATGACATGCCATTACCGACATTAATATAACTCATGCAACACCTGTCACCAACCTGCTGCTTTTTTGCATTTGTTATTATGTCAACATGTACAACTTTAAATTTACAACTATTACTAACATTATTTTTATTCCTCTATATATGTAGACTCTTTTAGTTTATTGTCGGATTTTTTTTTTTACTTGCACACTTTAATCTAATTCTATTTGATTTGCACAGTCATAGAGTCACTCAGGGTACATTTCACTTGTCACGACAAGAGACTGTGTTTGAACACAAACACAGGGATCTTGGCGTAAATTAAAGCAATCAGTTTATTGATGAACACAAACTGAGATGAGGCAGACAAATCCAAAGCCACAATCCACAAATGAAGTCAGGCAGGCAAGGGTCAAAACACATCAGCTAACAGTACACAGGAGGTTAGGCAGAAGAGCTAGGCAGTCCAAAAGTCTATACACAGAAAAACCATTTGGAGAACCAGGCTTGGCACTAGAGACACAAAGCTACAACTAAAATGCTTAGCACTGAGTCGCTCAAAGAGTGCTCCTTATAAAGCAGTCCTTGAGAGTAGGGGTGATTGGATGCAGCATGCTCACATCGGCCATCTTGGCTTGTAGTCCTAGCTGCATGGGATATGTAGTCCCTATCCGACGTGTGCATGACATCACTACTTCTTGTACTTGTATAAATATGTATGTGAAGAATAAAGTATCTTGACTCTCTTGAATCTTGAATATGTCTGCGACAGATTGATTACAGGCCTAATAAATTTATATGTCTGATTGTTGAGAAGAAAGGTGGGCAAAGTGGAAAATGAAAAAACATATGTACTGTTTACATTTAGTACTACATTTAGTACTGTTCTTGAATAAAGTAAACACTAAAGCATTCACTGGTGTATTATTTCTTTCTGTCTGAACAGCTGCTGACAGCTGCATATTCATTGAAAAGTGGTGGGGGGTGGAGTCAAACTGAATGTGTGAATGCCATTAACATCGCTGTTTGGCTACAATGACAAGAGGTATGTTTGGTGGAGTGTATGGGAGGCTTTGGAACCTAAGAACACTGTAAGAGCTGTAAATCATGGTGGTGTTAATATCATGCTCTGGGGCTGTTTTGTTGCCAGTGGTACATTGCACAAATTTCCCATGTGCATGAGTACAAGTACAGGTACATTTTAATGTGTTTGTTCTGCATATCACAGCTCACTTCCTATGAGACACAGACATTTAGGTGAGAGTAAAATGTAGGGTCAGAGTCAGTCATCTTGCAGTGCCCCTGGAGCAGATTTCAGGAGTAAAGGACCAGAAACCAACCAGCATCCTGTCAAATATGGGTTTCGAACCTGCAACAGCAGCATATAGAAGGCTGGCCCATGTGGTCCAATCCAACAGACAAGCTAATGTTGGTTCTGATAGAGATGTGTCAGAATACACAGTGCATCGCAGCTTGTTGTGTATGGGGCTGCATAGCTGAAGACCAGTCAGGGTACCCATGCTGACCTTTGTCCACCACTGAAAGTGCCAACAATGGGAACCTGAGCATCAGAACTGGACCACAGAGCAATGGAAGAAGGTGACCTGGTCTGATGAATCACATTTTCTTTTACATGACATGGATGGCCAGGTGCATGTGTGTCGCTTATCTGGGGAACACATGGCACCAGGATGCACTGTGGTAAGAAGGCTGTGTATACACACAGATGCAGCCACTTAAAATTTTGGCTGCCTTCTTCTATGGGTGGGCCTATATTTCACTCTAATCCCACCCATTCATTCACTTGCAGGGTGTTACCATGAGATGGTGCTTTCTTTACCTAAACAGATTACATTTGTGGTCAGAAGTTTACATATACTTGTTGATCTGCTATTTTTCCAGGGTTGAAAGAATGTACAGCAAACATCTTTTATGACTTTTATAAAAAACAAGAATTTGGTGCACAAATTTGAATTTATTTTGGATTTTCTTTATTCCACACAGTGTCAAAATTATGTACAACAAATCTAGAGGCTCATCTAGCTCATCTCATCTAGAGGCTTTTGGTAGCCATCAACAAGCTTCAGGCATAATTTTGGCTGTGTATATGATCACTCAGTTTGACAGAAATGGTAGAGTTCATTTAAATTGGTTGGTTTCCTGGCACTGACCTGGATTTTAAGCATAATCCACAAATTTTCAATAGCTTTCAGTTCAGGGCTTTGGGAAGGCCATTCCAGAAGCTAAATAATAGCCTGTCTTATCCATTCCAAAACCAGTTTTGATGTGTGTTGGGATCACTGTCCATTTCAACTGATTAAAGAATTTGTAGGTGTTTGGGAGTTGATGATCCTGACCTGCTGCAGCAAGTTAATTTACATCTGAATGGTGGTGGTACTGCTAAACTGTGAGAATCACATTATTTGATTTCTCCAATGCTTTTAAACACCATTCAGTGACTGCTACTGGGAAGACAACATATGTCGAAACCTTCATTGTCTGCTGAATTACTGACCCCAGACTGACAAAGCTTTCTTGCTACAGGCCATTACACTCTACAAAAATGTCCTCCTCTGCCTGATGTCCATGCCCACCACAACCACACAACACGAAGGTCAATCTATCACGTACTGCAATTCCCATACACCACAGACTACAAACTACATGGCCGATGCACACATCTGCTCTAGTTCTCTGGAGTATTCGTCTATGGTCAAACCACCATAGACTGCCTTAATAAGGACTCTCAGTTACAATGTTTCCTTATGAATCAGAATCAGAATCGTGTTTCTTGGCCAAGTATGTGAGCGAACACATACAAGGAATTTGGTTCCGGTAGATGGTATCTCTCAAGCACAACAGTACAAAAACACAACAATATATAAACAACACAATAAACAATACTCTGAGCAATATAATAAACAATAATCTACAGTATGAATGCGTAATATGGGTTTATGTTTATAAATAT
>JAOVYU010000032.1:12858405-12870707 GCA_025674565.1 Synodontis membranacea | reverse complement strand
TTCGGGAGTCTACTTCTGGGTCGGCGCGCGGTGACGTGGGCAGTGTGTGACAGTTATCATTTAATGCCAGGCTTTTTGAGGATTTCGCAGATATGTGAAAAAAAACGCAAATGTAAATTAGTTAGGTTCCACAGAAAATTTTGCGAATCTGCGAAGCCGCGAAGACGGAAACGCAAATGCACGAGGTATTACTGTATACGGTCGTAATTTGCTAATCAGTGAACCTTTCAAGAATAATTACTGTACATCAAAAAATAACTAATTTACAGTTGGAGAAAGTTTTTTTTTTTTATTTAAAGTTACTGTATAGTTATTAATGATATTACCATAGTAAAGTTCCAGCAACTACAGCTGTCACTTTTTTTTCTGAAAATTTAAGTAAAAATTAAATTCAAAGGAAATTTTTATTTATTCATTCATTTATTTTTATTTGTTTATTTATTTATTGAGACCCATGGTCTTCTTTAGATGTTTTTTTTTTTTTTTACTTTAAGTTTTATTTTTTCCCTTTTTTTGTCAATATAATAAGTGTAACTAATAACTGGATTTATTGAATAATATGTGATGCGACTCCTTATTCTATGTAAATCACGGTTCGTGCACTGATAGGACAGAGATTTACTTTGCTATGAGCCTTATACCAAATCCGGATCTGATGTTTCATGCGTGAATATTTCAAAGAAATTCAAAGAAAATCCAAACAATTGTAGATAGTAGATTATATGTAAAAAAAAAGGTAATATACTGTATTTTCCCAAAAACAAAGTGAAATAAAACCCCAGACATAACTCTGCTTTCAGAATCGTCAGTGTAGACTCTCTCACTCAAATTAGACTTTACCTTGATAATGATCTTAAATACCATTGTGTTTATTTTTTTGTTGTGATGCTTTTTGGGGTTTTTTTCCTTGCCTTAGGAGTTTGTATCTGTAGTTCCAGCTTAATAAATTATTTGAAAGGTTTCTGGGATGAGAGGAAAAGATTTCAACCAGCATTCTAATTTACAGCTAAGAATCGTTTGCCCGATGGAATGTTTTTTTGGGAAGGGGGGAATCGATGCTCTCAGATCAGTTCGAGATGAAAATAACGTTAGACAGTAGAGCGTGTGCAGGATGTCCAATCATTAGTCTGAATAAATCCACAGGGAAATAAGACGACTTGTGAATCTATGATGTTACATGTTCCATGCCACACTATAATCACGAAACATGATATGGAAATCACTTTTTCAGGATAAAATCTAGCATACAGGGCAAAGAGAGTAAAGTCTACCTCTCAACCCCACCCTGAATTGACACGATCTTCAATTTCGTGCCAGATTTATCGGACCTGATTTTATGAATCAACATTAGACTGTTCTATTGTCAGTTTGGTTACCAGTTTCCTACATTACCCACAATGCCATTCAACTACCTGCTGACAACGATCCCGGTAAAATGTAGCCCTTGCTTCGTCGCTACCTAAAAAGTGCGATGCGGCAGCGCTTTGTCTTTTAGTCTATACGGCTATATGGCATTGTTTCTATATTCTGTTCGAACAGATCAGCTTCCAAAGCTTCAAATTTCATGCTAATGCCACCATCAGCACCATCGTCTTCATCGTCTCACAGATCACTAACTAGCAGAACTGTGTGTCCGCCATAACACAACTGCATCATATATTTTGCTCCATCAATTTTTTTTTTGCATTTTCTTTTAAACTACTTTCATATATATATATATATATATACGCAAGCCAGCGAAGTCAGGGTGATGTTCGGCTTGGAAACCTTGGGTCCTGCCATCCATGATGTTACTTTGATACGAACAACCTACGCAAACATTGTTGAAACGGAATTCCCTGATGGCTGTGGCCTCTTTCAGCAGGATGATGCGCCCTGCCACAAAGCAAAACTGGCTCAGGAATGGTTTGAGGAGCACAACAACATGTTTGAGGTGTTGACTTGGCCCCCAAATTCCCCAAATCTCAATTTAATCGAGCATCTGTGGGATGTGCTGGACAAACAAGACCGATCCACGGGGGTTTCACCTCACAACTTACAGTACAGGACTTAAGGGAGCTGCTGCTAACATCTTGGTGCCAGATACCACCGCACACCTTCAGTGGTCTAGTGGAGTCCATGCCTCGATGGGCCAGGGCTGTTTTGGCAGCAAAAGGGTTACCAGCACAATATAAGGCAGGTGGTCATAATGTTATGTCTGATCGGTGTATATTTCTTTTTAAGCCACAGAGTTGTTATAGTCTCATGGACTATTGGCTACAGACGCGTGTAGCATCCTGTGGATTTGAATGACAATATGGTGCCACTTGAGAGCCCATGGAACGCAATCTCCATTTGCCAATTTTTTTTGTCATTATCTGAAATTTTTGCATATCACAAAATGGTTCCTTCTGCATGGTAGCCTACAGAGGAAGATGGAGGGTCTGAGCGTAGTATCAGTATCTTTGGCACCTATTGAGCAGGTAAAGTGTACTGCTTACGGCTGATCTTTCCAATGGTGCTGAACCAGGACAGTACCTATTCAGCTAGTGGTTCTCTCCTGATTGACCTCTGCTAGCACCGGGAACTCCAGATCTAATGACGCATACGGATATTTAATCGTTACACGTTAAGCTCGCCATGTTCATGCAAATTGCCTAGTTAAAGCAAAGCACAAACAATCACCATATTCAACGCTTTCTCATTAAGACCACTTGCTTTTGTTCTCCCTTCCACCTGTAGCCTTAATGGCTTCCATTCTGGCCTGCAGATTGACGTAGCGATAATGCTATTAATTTTTTTCCTTTCGCATTCATACGAACACGTTATCGTAACACGAATACAAATCATTACTATACCCTGCAGACATATTGTTAATTTATCAAACAAAGCCCACTAATATAAATAAATGAAGTCCCATTTTGAGTGGCATGTGATTACCTGAAAATATGATGCATGCCTGATAAAGAAATGGAGAAAAAGTAACTCAGATGATTAGGATTTTTTTTTTCCTTTTTTTTTCTAATTCCCTTGTTCATCTGCTTTGCATTTGTTTTGCTTCGTCTTGGTCGGCAAAGTGTACCACCTGCTCGGTTGCGGCGTTAATGGCCTTTTTTAATGCCCTCCTCAAAACTCATTTAAGGAACAATCCTTTCACTACTTCCTTAATTTCTGATGTAATTCCTCCCTCCTTCCTCCCCCGTAATTACTCTTTTCGTTCCGTTGTTTATCACACAGTGTACCTGCAATGGAAATATAAGACCTCGACTCCACTTCCGCTGGACCAAGACGAAATTTAATTTGATGCGTTTGGCCGTCGGACGTAGTTGTCGCAAGGATGCAATTAAGACAATATTATCTGCTTGTTTCGTTTTTTTTATTTTAGCCTTAGAGCCAGGACATGTGGGAGCTTTCTGATAAGGAGGGAAGAAATGCGGCGCACGGGGACGGCTGGCCAGTGTCTGAGCCCGTGACTTCAGTGGCTTCCAGAGCAATTAATGGTGTGGAGATTGCTGGATGGCCACACTAACAACGGATGCAGATGTGCTTATTGGCCGGCCAGGTAAGGAAACAGCCGTTTCCCACATGCTGCCCTCGCTTGTTAAAACACGAAACGGTCCGAGTGAGTCATATGCACTTGGCCTCCTATTTCCCGCCATTGAGCTCCTAAAATGGGAACGATGGCTCACTCTTCTAGCTTCTCTGTCTCTTTTACTGTTCCTAATACATACACGCATTGCAGCACGTATCCCTTGTTGGAGGAACAATTCTTCCAGAGATGTGACTTGATAAAGAACCAGATTGCCGGATTGTTTTCGATAGCAAAACTAACGAGCAATCTGTCAAATATTTTCAAAACCAAAAAAAAAAAAAAATTAAAAAAAAAAAAAAAAATTTGATGAGAGCGACATGTTCTGACAAGTAGATGAGAATTAGCTGTATTGGGGGGGGGGGGGTAAAACAGCTAATTCAAATGTATTGCAGAAGTGCACGGTTTGTTATGGTGGCTGCATCCTAATGGCTGAATTTCTGCTCATTATGATGAGTGAGGCAGATCCCAGCAAATCCCAAATGGGCCCTTTCATTTGTCAAACTCGAGCATCGTTACGGTCTTGTGATGCAAATTTGTCTCCCATTAAAATCTGTCTGCGGGAGTCGAGAGAGGCTCCGTGAAAAACTTGCCACTACACGGAGGAGTGCACATACTTGTACATCAATGTGTGTCTGTTAACAAGCGTGTCCTCGAAGGATCTATAAGTTGTCATTCACAAAAACGCTGAAACGATAGTGCTGTGAGACTTTACAAACAAAAAAATATATAAACCCAACCAAAAGGTTTTTTTTTTTTTGTGTGTGTGTATACTATTTTTGGACCGTCTCGAGCAAAGCCAGGTTTTCGAAACACAACCTGCTATATGTTACGCTGTCAAAACGGTGGATGTCCTGGCGCAGGGAAATTAATGAAGCTGGCGATGGAGAATTAGCTCTCGCGTCAGGTTTGGTGCTGCAGAGTGCCAGAATGCAGGTGCACAGCTGGGGGGGACGGCGGGCCAATCCTATGCCTTCTGTGCCTCACATGGCTAACTGCACTCCCTTCTCATTCTCTCCTTCCCTCTTACTCTCTTTCACTAAAAAGAAAGTGTCTGGAAAACTCAGAGAAAGAAATCTGCAAAGGAAATAATATTATAGGCTTAGCCAATAATACCCTCATATCCTATAATGCGTCAGGAGCTGGTGACTTACATTATTCAGACTCGGTCTTTCACCCATGTTTAGATTTTAAAATATTAATTTAAAGGGCTAAGAAAAAAATCGACAAATTAAGTATAAAAAAAAAAAAGTGTGATTCAGCATAGAAATTGTTTTAATTCGAAATACAAATAACACAACAAATATGTATATGTAGGCAAAAATACTACTAAAAAAAAAATCTTATAGCTTGCAAATAATATTGTAGCGTTTTTGACACGCCGAACACAACGGAGATCAGACAAGTGGCTCTTTTTCTCCCCCAATGCAATGGCTGGGTGCTTTTTGTTTCACCAGATAAGCACGGAACAAACGTCGCACACACATACACACACATCAGAACCCGCCCGAGGCCGCTAAACTAACCCAACTGGTCGAGGAGGGTGAACCCATAACCCCGCCCTCTCTGGCATAGACTCCCACGTAAATTTGCGGCAAGGGATGATGGTCACTAGCCATCACCCCGCCCACGCCACAATATATAGTCTGGATTTACTGATGTTGAATGTATTCCAGAGATAGTCGGACACACAAGGTCCCCACGCTTAACATGATGCCATTCTAGATGTTTCGATCTAAAACCAACACAGTGAAATGAATTCACAATGTACTGTATTCAGACCTCATACGTAGCTACAAACTGCCACGCTTGGGATAGAACGTGCCAAAATCAGAGCCGTATCTTATGGTGGCTACAAAAGTGTTTGACAATTTTTTTTTGTCCTTTGTAAATACTTTGTAATTAGATATAATTTTTCATGGTACGTTCTCAAGGTATTGCTGCGTGGATAGTCCTGGTTTCATTCCGGTTTCCGTTCCTGTAAAATAGCACTTGATCCAGCGCGACATGTTTTTTCATGTCAAAAAAGAAGTATTTAGGCAGGGGTTAAAACTTTCCACGCTATATACTCCTGAGAGTGACCGGACAGACCGCAAAAGTGTCTTTTAACCTTTATCTTATTCATATGTCCATCGTGTGGCCAAAAGTATGTGGACACTTGGCCATCACACTCACATGTGGGTCATCTTTAAACGTTGGCCACAGGGTTTGAAGCACGCTATTGTACAGGACGACTTTGTACGCTCTAGCATTGCAATTTCCGTTCCCTGGAAATAACAGACTCAATAATACACTGTATTACGCACTGTATTAGAATGTAGCATTGAGATTATTTATCCAGGTCAAACACAAACCGTGCCATAGCACCTGCAAACTAGAAATACTAGAAAATATTCTCAGAAGAAGAAGAAGAAGAAGAGAAGAACTAAAGCAGTGTTTATTAAACAATGCAAAAAAAATAAAATAAAATTTTATTACATTTAGTTACATTCTGAGTATTCATGCAAAAGGGTTAAGAGGTACACCTTATAATACTGTAGCATGTAATATAACATTCCACACCCTGAGGAGCGGAATAAAGTCTTGACAACAGAACAATTGTGGTTGGACATAAACCAAGTGTTTGTTGACAGAGGTGCTTCAATGCTGACACTTCATTTATAGCACCAGCCGCTAATTACAGAAACAATGGCACTCTCTTGACATTATTACTGTAGAGCAATATTGGTTGCTTGCCTGGAGGACTTTTTACATCTTGTTAATGCTTTTCCTTGTCTGAATATATGACTATGCTGTCTGGCACGTGACACATGTTAATAAATGCAGATAAACCTTGATTGGTTTCATTTTATTTATCTCATTCAGATACAGGTTAAGAGCTTCAATTAATGTTTTTTTTTTTTTTTTTTTTCAGTTTTCAACTGTCCAGTTTCAGAGAGACTGCGTCCACTGTAGCAGCAGATTTCTGCTCATGGCTGCTTTTCTGCTCACCACGGTTGTAAAGAGTGGTTATTTGAGCTTTCTTTTCGGCTCGCGCCAGTCTGGCAGTCCGAACTGATCTTAGAAGGTGTACCAGTATAGTACCAGTATATTTTTTGTTTGTTTTGATCTATTTGATTTGTATTTACTTCATATATATTTCTGTGGGCAAACTGGTACCAAGACTGACGGTTGATGTGTGTACCACTGAGGTACCCTGAGCACGGTGCCACCCCCAAGCACTGCTCCCCGGGCGCTGAAAATAGCTCCCCCCTGCTGTGTGTCACGTCACATATGGGTTAAATGCAGAGAACACGTTTCGTTGTTGTGTGCTGTGGTGTGTCGACAATGACAATGAATCACTTTCACTAAAAAGCAGCTACAGTAATTATTGTGTCTAAACTGAAGTGTACTCGAGAAAAGTTTAATTGTTCGTTAACCTGTTCAAAAGAAAAGTCAAGTTGACTGCACTGGTTGCCATTTACTGTATTGTTTGACTCTATTGGCGCGTACCGTGTGCGCCCACGTTGTGAACTGATTATTGCTAGTCACCACCTGCTTGCTAGCTGTCACCCTCAATAGCGGGACATGAAGGAAGCATACATGCGGGGAGAGGACCTGCTTTCACACGCTAACAGGACCTTGGGACGTGGCTTTTCACTTTACAGATCCGTAAGTCGCTGGAATAGAGGGTTTGAACTGAACAATTTCCAAGGAACAGCGAGTACTGATCAAACACCACATAAGGATTCGAATGAGTGCCGATGTTATGACTTATGAGTTATAAGTCCTGGGTGTTTAATTGCTGTTTATATATCCTTGCTCTGAAATATATATATATTTTTTTTATAACGTTGGATTTTGAGGCGTAGATGTGTGAATCTCTACTGTGAGAACTGGGCTTTAGCGAAGTTGAGAAATAAAATAAGCTAACCAGGACTCTCCGCAACCCAGCTCGAATCTTATTCTCTACTTGGCGTTATTGCATACACATCCTAAATTCTGGTAGACCCTTCACAGATCCATCTCCCATGCTAGACCGTGTTATAAATAGATATATTATGACCAATTGAATTGAGTGGGAGGGTTACATATGATTACATAATGTTTAACGACCTGTAATTAGTATTTTTACAGGATTGTAAACGGATGAGTGCAATTGCTGGTCCGTGTTGAGGTCGACCAAATCTTTATCACTGACTCCAGTTTCCTGTGAGCTTTACAATTTTAGGTAATGGAATTGGAGGTCGTCGCTTTGGAGGGAGCTGAGGTGGCATTGTAAACCTCTCACATTTTATGACACTGAAAGATGCAGTAGAAAAAAAACAGCAAATCGCTGTCTGCCACCTTTCTCTTTTAAACCGCAAATCAGCATGGTGGAGTTGTCTCTTATTGGTGCTATGTAGGCAACTACAAGGCAAAAATGTTAGCATTACAAAAACAATTTGTTCGTGAGCTTTATTTTTAAGGTAGCCCTTCTCATCACTGCTAAATAATTGTTAATTAAACGCGACTCATATGATTCACATTCCAAAAACCATTTGAAGAAAGCCAACCGCCCATGCTTTGCACTTTCCGTTTACAATCCTGTAAAAATACGTCCTCACTCCATGCCCCCCCCCCCCACAACAGTCCTCCTCCTCCTCCTCCTTCCCTTTCCCCTTATAAAACTACCAACATCCACCTTTAAGCAAAAGAAGAAAAAAAAAAAACCCTCACAATTAACAGGAGCCGTCATTACACTTCTATCTTTCCAATGCAAATCCAGATCGAAGAGGAGCAGGGGTAGGATGCGCTGGCTCGGGAGGAGAAAGCCGACTCGCTTTCTGTTTGCCGAATTAATCGCTTCCTAAATGGCTCGGGGCCAGGCAAAAGTTAACATTTGCAGTTTCAAAGGTTTTCAGCGCCTGCAATGAGCCATGAAATTACTGCATGCCGGGCGAGAAGCGGCAGCTGATGAAAAGCCCAAGGAGCAGGTCCCACAGGCGGACCGGGGAAAGCAGGACCTCCCTCCGCACGGCACAACCGAAGAGGAGGACGAGTACGCGCTGGAGAGCAGAGGCCATGAACTTCATGAGTAAACTTTATTGCTCTTACAGCTGACAGAGTCTCTTATGGCCAGGAGCTAAGAATAGTTCAGGCCAGGGTTAAAGTTGTGTTTTGAGGTTGTAGCTTTTCTCAGGACTCCAGCAAAATAATTCTTTGCTTATAATTCAATATATCGAACGAAATGCAATGAATGGGATATAAATTCAGGTAGAAAAAGAAGGTTTGGAGAAGATTCCAGTTCTGGCAAATGGCACCTGCTCTTTTTCTCGTACTCAGCTGTGTAGATTGAGTGAACCTGTGCCAAGATCTGACGTAAACCAGCTCAGGTTTCAACATTTTGTGCGTTCTGTGATGCTTTTCTGCTCACCACGGCTGTAAAGAGTGATTATTTGAGTTACTGATTTTCACAAGAATTTTACATTTATTTGAATTATACATTTACATTTCAGTCACATGTAAATCCTTTTGTTTTGTTTTGTTTTGTCAAGAGTTAGTTAGAATTTAAGACTACTTTTAGTCAATGTTTTTGTCATAATTTTCTAAGACAGCTTAAAGGCCAGCTACTCTCTCTCCCCCTCCTAGAGTTTGTCCCGTGTTTTACGGGGTCCGCTTACATGTTTTGATTTGGCAGAGTTTTTACGCCGGATGCCCTTCCTGACGCAATCGACCCCATTTGTCCGGGCTTGGGACCGGGACGCAGAAATACACCAGAGTGTGCACCCCCTTGTGGCTGGGTCTTTGTACAGCACCCGGCCTTCTCTGGGGATGTCTCCCATCCAAGTACTAACCAGGCCCGCCCCTGCTTAGCTTCCAAGAACAGGCGAGATCAGGCACAAAGGCCAGCTACTATAGGAGGGGAATTAATTGGTTGATGCGACTGGTGGTATTGTTGCTTCGTGAAAGATATGTGAATTTATCCACAACTCAGGTACCGTTTCGCTAGTTATCAAGTGAAGACGGCATTTTGTACACTGTGATGGTGATTTTCATATAAAGATGGTACTTTCTTCAGACCAACGCCCTGTTTGTGTCCTGACTCATATACCTGTTTGAATTCAGAAGCAATCAGAAAGCTGTTACAAAGCCAAGTGAGTCAATTACGGCCAGGAACGTGAAACAGAGAACGGAGCACACTGTATTTGATTTTGCTGAAGGATATTTCTCATGGCTGTAAAAAAAATTCACTTGAGAAGTAAGTTAGGTTGCCCAGCCGAACACAGACAGCTGTTTTGTCTAGTCTTCACTCGTCAGGACATGATGCATAGACAGAGTTTTGACGTAAGTTTCATCGTCAAAATATTTTTCTTTTAGGATGTCATTACAATTTAGCCATGAAATACTGAAACCAAAAAAAAAAAAAAATTGCTGACAGAATCCCTCAGAATCGCCGTTCACTAGATGTTTTTTGTTTTTCGCACCATTCTGTTCAAAGCCTACTGTATATCTTGTATATCTTGTGCACTAAAAATCCCAAGAGATTTTAACGCAGCAATCACCAACAGCCATGTTATGGTCCAAATCACTGAGATCACGTTCTTCCTTTTTTTTTCAAAATAAACTGACGTGCATCTGCATCTGTATCTGACCTTTATTTTTACATGTTAATAAGACAATAATTAAATGTTAATTAAACACATAATTTACATGATCCGACTTTCATATTCATTACAATAACGAATATGATTGTAGCTTGAGCCAAGGAAAAAAGTGCCAAAAAAACTATTACCCGGAATTCACCCATTTATACTCTCTGAGCCAAAATCAACCTTCATTTATGAAATGCATGAATCAGGACTAGACAGATTTCTCAATTTCTCACGCATGAATATTCTGATTCAAACTGGTTCATGGCGAGACCTACTAAGAGAAACTTGTTTATCATTTTGTTTGCGTTTTGATGATGTACGCCATTAAAGTATGACCAGTGAAACTTCTTTTCTATGTCAGAGGATCATAATCTATAAAAAAAAATCAAAGGTTAATCATTTTTTTGCCCTGGATGTTTGATTTTATTCCAGTAATTAATATTGTATCTGGGTCTATACCGATTTCAAGAAAAGGTTTCAGAGTTTCGCCCAAAGACGTCTTCCAAGCCTTGCAGCTGGATCTGCATAAATGATTCTTCTGAATGAATTGAACCCAGAAGAATAATTCTGCAGAGATTAGCCTCAAACGAGAAGCAACCAAAGTCTCTATCATGTTATCCTTCATAAAGCCGATCACACTGGCATAAAACTGGAATGACATCACATGGCTTATCAAAATTTTACGAGCATGTTTTTTTTTCATAAATAATTTCCCTCTAAAACTTTTTTTTTCTCTCCCCCTGCGTTTGATTTCTCATTCCTCTGTACTTTGGCAATGCACCTTAGAGATTAGCGCTCTCGTCAGAGCCCCAGACTCCTACTGAGCGTGTGCAGAAACATTCTGGCTTGGCTTCCCTGATCAATCTGAGCTGTAGGTGGGAAATGAAAATCACGCCGGCACTGACCCCCATTTCAGAGCCACTCTGTCCTTCAGTAACTTTGAACCGAGGATTTCTTTCTGAAATGTTAATGAACAATTATTGCTTATACTAAGAGACAGCCCGGGTGGCGTAGGCCGCTTTGTTGGCTGCGATCTTACACCGACCTTTAACTGAAGAATCGATCTGCTAAGCTATGATATCTACAGACTTACAATATGTTTGTACGCAGCGCACTAACTCGTAACAGTCATGAGAATGTAATCCAACCGTCCGGAAAATTCACATGATTTGTGATTTATTCACGTAAAATTTACACAATGTTTTTAACACGCAATTTTATTGTCACGTGATACATTTACATATAATTCCTATATTTTAACATTTTTATCACGTGTTTTTTTTTTTTTTACACATAATTCAGTTATTTGTGCATTGCATTATTAGAATTCTTTTTACATATTAATTTATTTTCATGCATTTTTTTACATAATAATTTTTTCTACATGCGTTTTGTCCCATGAATATTTTTTAGACACAATTAATTTATTTCCATGTGATTTTTTTCAGGGATGTTCAAGATTATTATTATTTTTTTTGTACGATTAATTTTCGCTTGAATTTTTCGCTAAATTTGATTTATTTTCGCTATATATTTTTAAACAATTCATTTATGTTAGTGGCTATGATTCATTTATTTTCATGCGTGCTGTTTGTTTTTTTTTTTACTTAAATCATATAGTTTTCTATTAAACTACTCTTCATTTCTTTATGATTAGTTTATTTTCATGTGGTTTTGTGATTGATTTATTTATGATTAATTTATTTTCATGTTACAGTATGTGAATCCCATGATTAGTTTTTTCACATGTGATGTTTTAGTGTGATTCCTTTATTTAATATATTGCCTTTTTTCATGTTTCTTTTTCGTTCTTAGAACAAATGTCATATTTGATATTAGATATTAAATTTCATATCATATTAGATATTAAATATTAAATTTTAAACAGGATTAATGTCCTATATTGTTAATAATTGTATAATTGTTATGCAGTAATTAAAGTCAATTAATGTGTTTTGCATTGATTTTCACCTGTGAGTTTTCATATGATTAACTCTTATTTTAATTTTGATTAACACTACATATATATATACATATATATATATATATATATATAGTTTATTTATTTATTTTATTTATTTATTTTTTTTTTTTTTTACAGATTATTCATTTATTTTCAC
>JAOVYU010000032.1:12757005-12773019 GCA_025674565.1 Synodontis membranacea | reverse complement strand
TATATATATACACACATTCATATTTAAATATAGTCAAATAACCATTATTTAATTTGTTAATGACAAAATATATTTACAATTTTACGCTAGTAGCTTATATATTGGTTCAGACTAAAGAGATCTTGCACATTCTATGAATGAAAAATCTAATAATGAGCATATAAATTAATAAATAACTGTAAATAACCAAAATATTAATGTCATTAATAAATACGTGAAAGTACAAACAATAAAAGTACACAAAAACACCCGCGTTATCCACAGCATCTACATTATGTAGAAAAATGAGGGGGGTCTTTTAAGGCTTCTTTAGGAGTTCTTTGGATAGGTAAGGCTTCTTACTTGCTGTATTTGTTGTACAGTTTGAACTTTAAGGGTTCTCGCAGAGGGACAAGTCCAGATTTAGCCTGTTTTTTTAATAATGTATAATGGATGCATGCAAAATGTATGCCCAGGTAGATTAGGTTACCTGGGCATACGGTTTTGCGTATACAGATGTAAAAAAAATAAATAAAAAATGAGCAAGGTTATTTAAACGAGCTGAAATCAAAGCTTATGCTTTATTCTCGTGGTTGTTGTTTCGATAACGGAAGATGAGGGGGAACCAAAAGTGGAGCTAGAAAGCAGGAAGAGAAAAAAATGCATTATTAGTCGATTATAGCTATAAAAAGATCCAAGCTAGCTAATTTTTCATAAGGAAGCAGATCTGATTTTGACATTAGCATTTCTTAGAGTAAATCTATGCATTGAATTTAACAGATCCTTTTAGAGGGAAAAAAACCCCACCAGGATCAGCTGCCGTGGTCTTTAAAAAGTAAATAGAATGGAAAACCAACCTGCACGGCAAATGATTTCAGCGTCCTTTTTACATCCTTCGCTGTCCATTTCGATCTTCGTTTCAGGATCTTGGCATGAAGCTCAGCGATCCGCTTCTCTGCGTCTTCTGCGTAGAACTGCTCAGAGACGATGAGCCTCAACTGACTGAGCTTTGAAGACACCACGACCAGGAGAACCAGCAAGCCGAGGATGACTGACAGAGGGAGGACTGATTTGTAGAGCCATAGTTCTGGTGCTGGCAAGCACTTCTTTTCGAAAATGGACACATCGTAGGAAAAGTCATAGATTTTTGTCTCATGGTTAACGTTAATGCCGATGAAGAAGGTTCCTTCCTAAAGAAGGAAAGAAGGGTGGACATGAGAAAAAGAAGAAAAAAAAAAACGTTTCTGATTAAATTGGATCACTGTGAAACTGTGAAATTAGTAAAGCATATAAATACATCTGATTCAGACTAAAGCTAAATATAAAGCATTTTACCTCCACTTTCAGTACCACGGGAACATGGAGTGGCTTCAGTTCTTTTAATCGATTGCTCAAAACAGAGATAATCCAATAAACAAGACCATCAAGTCCTACGAAGAAGAGCCAGGCCATACTATGAGTTACAATCGAGATGCTGAATTTAACCATGGTTTTCACATCCTTTTTGGTTAAATGGGCAGAGGGAACAATAACGTAACGCTTCGACTCCTTCTTTGTCAGAGGGAGAACTGAGGGCTTTCCCTGTAATCGTTGGCTTTCATCATACTTCAAGAAGTTTTTTGTAATTAACACATTTTTCTGCTTTCCGCTGAGGCGAAACCTCTTCAAGTACAGAGCCGTGGCAATAATGAGTATAATGACCCCTAAAACTGGAGATATTTGCTTTCCTATGGATGAAATTCCATTAACGACCACCAACACACTCTCGGCAGTCTTATTCATGGTACTCCGGGCTTCGTATATTTTCTTCGTGAACTCTCCTGCATGGACAATCGGTTTCAGTTTGAAGTCAGTGTCATAATTCACGCCAAGAAAACTGATCAGGCCATTTTTAAGTTCGGAAGCCACCCATCCCAGCATGCGGATATAGTTGCTGAGTGGCGCTAGGTCAATGGAAATAAGCTTTTCCTCCATATTGCAGACTAAACTCTTTCCAAGTCCCTTCAGGTTCATCAGAGTGTTCCGGATGTTCAAGAAGATTACTATTGTTGTTCCGGCTGAAAGGAGCTGTTTCTTGCCTTGTTTCAAGCCGATGGACATCAGGAACAGGATTCCAAAACAGCGAACATTTTGAGAAAACCACATCGCCAGCGTAATGCAAAGCCAAAACACTGCAGTGGTAGCAAGGGAGACCTCGATGCCAAAATTTAGGGGGAAGCGGAGGCTAAAGAGGAACAAAACAGCCAAAATGAAACTGGTGATCAGGCATGAGATCAGCAGAAGGAACTTCTCATTCCAGCTCATTTCGCTCCTTGTTGTGTAGAGGGAACAAATCCGGGATGAAGTCTTCTTCAGGCTCGCTTTCAACTTATACAAGTTCATTGTCGGCTTCTTCTGAAATGACATGGCAAAATGGTTCTGATCAGTAATGTAGCAGACACTGCACCAAGACAAGTGTTCATAAGGATCTTCTGCAAACCAAATGGCTTTATTAGGATTTTTACATCTACAAAAAAAAAAAAAAATGTGCAATCAGTTGCTTTCAGAAATTTTACCTCTGCGCTGTTACACGTCACACATTGTCAAAGCAAAGAGCCTTGTTTGTGTAAGGTATCAGAGTACCTTATCATGATAGATATAATACCTTATCAAGCAAGAGATGACATTTGCAAAGTTTATGACAATGCTGCAATCAGCATATCTGTGGCTGCTCTTTACAAGCTGATACTGTAATACAAGCTAGATGATAATGCAAGAGGTGGTAAACCAAGCTGCAAAAGCTATTGGACAAAGATGTGACTCAATCGACTCGAGAGCTTGCGAGACATTTGAATATCAATTCAATTCTACTGTACTAAGGCATCTGAAGGCAATGGGGCAGATTCTGAAAGTTGGTGGGTGGGTTCCAAATGCACTTTCAGAAACAAATATCACTCAGTGGCTTAACACCTGCATTACAGCTTTATTACTGCTGAGCCGCTCGATCCTGGAAAATCTGTCAGCGCTGAATGTTACAGTGATCGATTGATCAAAATAAAGTGAAAAAAATAAACGACCTACAATCATCCAGTGGCCATTCACAAAGGAAAACCATCCTCCTTCATGACACACAAGGCCACATGTTGCAAAAGGAACGAAAGACACGTTTTTTAGCCTTAAATGGGAAGTTTACTGCATCCAGCCTAATCACTGGACATTGCACCATATTAGGTCACTGTGGCAATATCTGGCCACATACTGTATGATCTGGCCAGATAGATTAATAGATTAATTGATTTCCCCAAATCCTGAATCCTTCTTTTGTGGCAATATTTATTCTTTGCCAGAAAAACGGCACAAGGTCATACAGTACAATCTAACAGTGATTACTTTGAAGACTAACTCTATGTATTATTTTAGAAAATAATAATAAAATAAAATAATAATAATAATAATAATAATAATAATAATAATGATTAAAAAAAAAAAAAAATAATAAAGAACAACAACAGCAGCAATAATAATAATAATAATAATAATAATAATAATAATAATAATAATACATGTATGTAAAAAAAAAAAAAAGGTCATAATTGCATCCAGAGGAGATATTACCATAGTACTGAGTTAGGGGTAAATATTTATGCACTCAGTTTGTTTCAAAGCAAGATAGACCCCATAGATACACTTCAACCTAAATAACAATTTTGTTTACAATGAAATTCAGTGAAATAAAATCCCAATTAAATCCATTTTTAATTCTAATATTTAACACGATAAAATATGGAAAATTTAAATGGGGTGCGAATACTTATGCAAAGCACTGTTTTAAGCTATAGGTTATCCAGGTTGGATATATTCTAAAGCAGGGATTGGGTTAACACTCATCAGTCCCAACACCCATCCCATAACGGTCATACTGTAAGTGCTACAAAAGTGCTCGAAAAGGATGATTTTAGATCATAATCTTATTAGAATTACAGTCTTAGAATCCTTCAGTGCGTTTGAAGTTTGAACCTACCTCACCTGAGCAGACGCAAGCTGAACTGGACACTCAGCAGCATTCGTGAAATAACAGAAATGTTCGAAAATAATTTCCTCTTCGCAATTTATAGAGCCAAAAACCACAATGTTTACTCACATTCATGGGATGTCTCATAAGACGGAACCACAATTACGGAGCTGCTTTTAGGGAAGGAAAATATGACCATTTACAGCCATAGGGTAGCACCAATGTTGTCTTCTCTTCCTTTTTTTCAGTTTCAACAATTTGCTGAATTGATGAAACATAATTTCTAGGCTGTTTTTATTTTTCTTTTTACAAAAACATAGTACTTCATTCTAAAGCATGATATCTGTTCTTAACCCTACTTATCCAAGTCATAGCATTGTAACAGAACACATTGTACCAGGGAAAAAAAAGGCTTTTAAAAGGGCATGGCATAGAGAATATTTAACATATTGTTTGTGTGTTTGCTTGTATCCTTTCCAATTTAATAAAAGGTCTTTCATTTAATTATTTTATTAGCAACACAAATTATTTTACAAATATCCACATGAATTTCGTAATATAGCACAAACTTGCTAAATTGTAAACAATGCGCTACAGGCAGTGTAAATCTTTAAGATTGAATATTGACGATATTGCCTTGTTTAGAAATAACCCTTCTAAAACATTTTGCTTATTTTCAATTTTAAATAAGTTGCGTAATGCTGTTTAAAATTGCGAACTATAATCGAGTAATGGACATACAAGAATTAAAAAAAAAAACACCAAAAACTCAAATATAACAAAAAGTTGGGTTTTTTTTACGCCGGCATGAGGAGGTCGTTCAGAAGATTCAATAAAGCAAAATAGAAATCGAAACACAATTTTTTTGCATTTTCGTCGCATTACATGATATGAAGGGCAAATGGAAACGCTACCTTTCTGAAAAACAGTGCTCTGTGAAACTGATATCTCGAGAGGAGAAACTATCATGAGAGGAGAAAGCCCAGCTTTAATCGCATAATAGCACTCACTGTAAACAGACCATATAAAATTATTTGTCGAAATATTTTGAATATCGCTTCTTTGTTGAGCAAAACAACAACAAAAAAACCCCCGGCTACTGTCGTCTCAGACTATTGAACCCCAATGTAAGTTCATTTCTTATGGAAGAATTACAAGAATAATGACATTATTATCATATTATTATCACATTATACGCATATCACATTATTATTATTATTATCAACATGAACTAATTAAAAAGCAAAGCTTTCTGTAGAAAGCAGGGATTTTAAGTGTTGCGGGTAACTAAAACAACATTTTTTACACATAATTTAATCATTTAAAATTGTAATAAAAAAAAAGTTCCCGAGTAAAAATGTGACTTTAAAAAAGCGCTCAACTGGGTAATGTTATTTTTCCATTCTAGGGGTTTCAACAAAACACAACCTAAGGCTAAAGATTTTTCACAATGGGCCTAAATTCCTGTCCAGGATTGGTTACGCCTGGCTTCAGAAAGATATGATATTAGAAAGCTGCTAAATCTGTGTAGAAATCAATTTTTTTTTTAAGTAGAAGGATGTTCTGGAAATGTTAATGATACAAACACATTTCTGGTCAAATGTAGTGTTTGCTTAATTGATACTATACTTACACAATTTATACCGTATATTTATTTATCTACTTATTATAAGAAGAGTAGGCTTTAGTATCATACCTAATTTCACAGGTTTGTTTAGCAGGCTAGCTAGCGCGCGTTGATTTGTACATTCCTGTTAAAGGTGCTTCCAGTAAAAATGGTGTCCCTTTTTCCTTTTCGTCTTCATCTGACCAGCTTTCATATTAAGGCCTTGTTCACACGGGCGTTAAAATCAAGCGTTTTTCTGGCGTTTGTAGCGTCCGGTGAGTGCGGATCAAGCGCCGAGGGTTTTCTACACATTGGAGTGAATGAGAGTGTTCACATGGGCTTTCGTGACGTGCGTTTGGTCGGCTTCGGGTTTATACAGCGTCAAAAAAAAAACGTTGCATGCAGCTTTTTCTTGGCGTCAAAATCCCAACGAACGCAAGGAAAAGGCTTTTACTGCGTTTTCTTCGCGTTCATTTCACGCTTTGGAGGACCGCATATATCCCATGATTCCTACGTGCTATACATAGGGAAATGCAGAAAAAAAGCAGCATTTATTAACGACAAGGGCTTTCATATCCAGTGCCCGACACTGCCCCCACAGGTAAACACACAAACTACAATTTGGGCTGCAGGCTGGTGTTAGACAGAGGCATACGAAGGCCAGTGTAGAAGTCAATCGAGCGCCACTACAAAACGCAACATAAACGTCTAGAACGTTCAGAGCGCGTTCGTTTATCCAAAAATTTAATGCCCGTGTGAACAATACCTAAATCAGAAGTTATGTTCTGGAAAATGTATCGTTTTGAAATAGGAAGTGGGAATTTATAAGGTTAACACGGTTGTAACTTGTCTCATTAACGATTCACAGTTATGATGTTCTTTGTTAAATCAAATTTTAAAAAGTTATCACTGGCAAACGGCTGTGGTATAAGAGGAATAAAACGCTTATTGGAAAATAAGGTTGGAGTGGCTCTTCACATCAATGGCACCATTTCGTGTTTTGTTCCTTAAATTTTTCAATATTTGATGAAACCTAAAAAAATTAAATAAATAAAAAAAAGAAACCTGTTCTGGACTATGTATTCTGAAAGGCCTCTATTATCAGCGTCTATTCACATTTTGTTTGGATAAATGATGAAACGTACATCTTCATTTCTTCCCATGTCCCAACCAAAGATCTCCAACACACACATTCAGTGTAATATCCCTTTTTTTTTTATTGTTTAATTTGAAAAATAACTTACATAAATCTCTGTACTCAACCATACTTAACCAAGACATAGCCTTGGCATGAACGCATTGTACCAGAAAAAAAAAAAAGAAAGAAAAAGAGAGAGAGAAGGCATTCAAAAAGGATACATATCATATTCGAGTGAGACATTATCCCAATTCCGTGCGATCTTATCTATAGATGCCTGCTTATTATTAGTATTATTTTTTTTAATCGAAATTCCATAACTTATGACGTAATATGTACAACCCGTCAAATCTGAGAGAAACTATACATAGCTTCATAGAGAAAAGGAAAGATACCGAATGAACAACAAAATAGATTTCGCTTTACATAGAAGAGGAATAATGTCTCTATATAGCTCCATTCTGACATTATATCTAGAAGAGTCATCTCAAAGTTTTGATAATTACTAAAATAGAACATAAAAAAAAAAAATCTACCGGTCTTGGCTTGTAAATCAAATAACAAAAATATATGAAAGGAACTTTCTGAAAACTAAGCAAGAAGGCGAGAATGTAGAAATTTTTTTTCTATTTTCTATCGTGTGGCAAGTTTTCATGTCATGCGAGCGTCCGTGTTGTCCCAGTTCCAGGGTGTGTAAAACTGCACTATGCAATACTGCAACTGTCCATGAGATGCAGGAAACCGTTTGCAAATCAACCATGAGGTCATTCATCCTGAATACTAGGGGGAAATATTTGTTTCCAGGATACAAAACTCCTTTTTTTTTTTTTTTTTTTTTAACAAAATTGGTGGAATGTTGTGTTCAAACCCAGCCAAATTTTCTTCAAATTCAATCAGGGATCAAAGTAACATAGTTGACATGCACTGTACAAGAAATTGCAAAAAAAATAAATAAATAAAAATAAAAATAGATTTTTTTTTTTTTTCCTTTTTCAAATCTCCTTTCCAAATCGTTATCAAAACATGCTGTGTTTACTGCACGCTGTGCCCAAGCCATGTTGCAGAAAATCCATTTCAACATGCTTGTAAAAATCAAATCGAGTCCAAATAAAGTACAAAAAACGCAAGACTGTACGATCAGCCCTGCGGAAACGTCGGGAACGGTATCGGAGGAGGGGAAAAAAAGTCGGACAAGAGCAGCAAGAGTTACCCTGGGACAAGAGAGAGAAAAAGAAACGTGTACAATTTGCACATTGTCTCTGAAACAAATGATGCTTTTTTCATTTTCTTTACCTCATATGAACAGGAGTTTTTTTTTTCTTCTTCTTCTTCTCCCTGTAAATAATTTCTAACGTCCTTATTTAATCATAATGTCCGTAAAAATACAGCATAGACCCTAGCACGGGCTTTACGATAATAAAACAGGATTCCTAATTTTTTTTTTATTTTATCTTCTTTAAATCACGCCATTGCATTCACTCCCCATGCACTAGTGAAATTTCTCTTTAAAAATAATAGAAATTTTTTAGAAATTAAAAAAAAAAAAGATTTGATGATCTGTTTCTTTTTTTTTCATTTCTTTCTTTTTTTTTTTTTTTGCAAGTTGCAATCTCGAGAAATCATCTGTTTCTGTGAGATCAGCTAAATTTTCTGTCCATGCAAAAGAAAATTTTGAGTCCCTTTGAAATTTCATACAATATCAGCAGAGAATAAAACCTTTCCATTCCAAACGTTCCTCGGGGGAATCTCGAACCTTCTCCTTCCTGTTGATAATAACCTTCTCAGTATTGCGTTTTTTTTTTTTTTTTTGTCTGTGTGTTTTCATTTAAAAAAAAAAAAAAAAAAAAATTCTATAAACAGTCTCGCTTGCGATCGTGTGCATATCTGGGGAGTGCAGACAGTTTAATACGAACTCATTTCCATATCACAAACTTTGGGTCTGTTTAAATGGCATGACCCGAGAAACACTCTTCTCACGTTCACATACAAATGAGCAATGAACGATAATGGAAGAGAAACCAATGAGCGTTAATATGGGCTTGTGTAGAACCCCATGGCTTCGAAAAGGACAAAAAAAAAAAAAAAAAAAACAGGTCCATTTCCTTTGTCTGGCTGCTCCCCAACCGTAGGGGTCGCTCTCCATGCTCAACATGTGCGAGGCTTTAGGTTTATTTATCTATTATTAGTATTATCACCATAATTTTTTTTTTGTTGTTGTTGCGAGCAAACACAGGACCGCTTTTAGTTTTCACCCCTAAGAAACAGGCTCAGAAGACAACACCAAGCATGCAGTGTGTGTTACTGGGGAGGGGCAGCAACTGGCCTCAAATCTCAAACTCCCACCATCGGGATGATGGATGATGATGCTACAACGACCACGCTAGTCATTAGCGCTGTGCTACGAGCGACCGAACGGCGCAGAGCTGTCCAGGGACGTCTGCGATGCTCTTCGAGTCAGAGGAGCGAGCGTTGGGTCCACCAGTGAGGACGGGGGAAAGAGCTTGAACCAGCTAATCACCATGTTGGACAAGTCCAGCTCGTCTAAAAGTATCTGAACGGCACCCATAAATGATTTGTGGTCCATTCGGCCGTAATCTCCCCACACGATGACCTGGTGGACAAAAGAGAGACAATTTTACACATCTAGTGACTTCAGTTTTAGTTATCAGCACCGAGGCGTTAGAACTGTTAGATTACTGCATATATACAGTAGATAAATACATATACAACATTCCTGGAATTCTTTAGTGTTGTGTATAGTCTATTGCACAGTATAGTGTTGTGTATAGTCTATTGTACAGTATAGTGTTGTGTATAGTCTATTGGACAGTACAGTGTTGTGTATAGTCTGTTGTATAGTATTGTGTATAGTCTATTGTACAGTATAGTGTTATGTGAAGTCAGTTGTATAGTGTTGTGCATAGTCTGTTGTGTAGTGTTGTGTATAGTCTGTTGTATTGTGTTGTGTATAGAATATTGTGTAGTGTTGTGTATAGTCTATTACAAAGTATAGTGTTGTGTATAGTCTATTGTACAGTATAGTATTGTGTACAGTCAGTTGTATAGTGTTGTGTATAGTCTGTTGTATAGTGTTGTGTACAGTCTATTGTCTGACTGGGATCAGATGGGGGAAAAAAGTTGCTTACTTGTAAGACTTTTCCCCCTGGACTCTCTTCGAAGGACAGCTGCTGCTGATAAAGAGGGTCCAAGGTTTTGCGTGCTACTTTTGTTTTCTTTTTGGCTATGCATGCTCCGTTCTCCAGCAGGTACACCTTCACATAAGGGGCTGGACACACACCGAGGGATTGCACTCAGGTTAGATAAATGGCTCGCTTGGACATCATGGCATTATCTTACAGATTTAAAACCCAATCTAACCTGGCAGTGCCTTAGATCCTGGTTTACCCACAAGGCCTCGGGCCCGAATGACCTCCACCTCCAGAGCTCCTTTCTTCTCCACCATTCCAATCTGAATGTCGCCTGGACACAGAAAGAAGGAATCCAGGATAAGTAACTTGGAATGCTAAGCATTTGTATACAAATTGGAGCAAAGGAGCTAGCTTAGTGAAGCAGCCTGGTTTATTTTTAACACTCACCCATGGGAGGTGTAGCCAAAGTCTGTCGGCCTACTAACTGGGCGGGGCCTAGTCCATCCAGGAAGTCGCTGAACTGACTGTCAGCGGACAGTCGCACTCCAGGAAAGATCAGGCTACAAGAGAAACAGCTTTTACTGTTAAGGCTCAGACACAAAGAACAAGAATATAAAGAGTTGTCTGACAGTACATTTATGGTAGATATTAATAAGCATGTGTTACTCACTTCCCCTCGGAGCTAAAGCTGTTCATGCTGCCGTCGGTGGACTCCCGGCTGGCTTGTCGTGTCATCCTGTTCCTCATCTCCACAGCCAAGCCTGTCTCGGTGCTCCTCTGAACGGTGCTGCGCAGTTTCTTTCCTCCTGCTTCTACACAGAGGCACAAAGAAAAGATAAGAAAAAAAAAATACATGAATACAGAGCAAAAGGAAATAAAGAAATACTTTGTCATGTCAGGAAAAAAAAACATCAACAAAGGCTTTGTTTCTGCTTATGATCTGGCAGTAACGTATATATCTACACTTTTATGACCAAAACAGTGCTGGATAAATGCAAGGGTTATATTGTAACTAAGATATCCATGGAGCGGGACTTCCAGGTTCAACTTCTGAACTACGTTTCCCATCACCCCCTGCACATCACATGTCCCTGATTTGTATCACCTGTTTTGAGTTTGGGTTCATAATGGCCGCTGATAAAGTTCCACATTTTGAGCACTTCCTTTGTTACTCTTATGTTATTGTCATGCCACGTTAAGCCTGGCTCTTGTGCATGCCTCGTTTTTGCTAAATAAACTTAATTCTGCATTTGCATTCGACCTATACTGACCAAACATGACAATTTGCTTTTTAGAAAAAGTTTAAATTGTTTTATTTTATTTAACTTTTCTGTAACCAAGAGCAACAGCAACATTAGTCATAAACAAAAATATACAGAATGGTAGACTGTAACTTCACTTTAATCCAAAATGCAAATTATGCAAATGATGCACACATGCTTACATAGAGTACATCTTGTAACTGAGGTGAAACTGATTTTATTGTTTATTGTCATTTTATGGGTCTTAGATTCATAGAAGACATTTCTCTCCATATTACATAGACAAACGCATTACTGTGTTCCTCCTCAGCTGATCTGAGGTGACAGCTGACTCGTTCTATCAGGCATGCTGCTCATCTCTGGATGTCACGAGCCCTGAACACTCACATAGCCCTGCTCCTGGTAGGTGTCGCTTAAACGCTACTTCGCGCAAGACTCCGCTCCATCACAACTGCTAGGTCAGGGCCAGACCACAACCGGTACACAACTTACACAGCAATGAAGAAATGAAAACATGGAAGAAGGTTTTGCTGTGTATGAGCTCTTATACCCAGTGAGGTTTTACGTTACGTCTTACCTACGGCGTTCCAACTGCTTAATGATATTTTTTTTTGACTGACGGCTGGGATTCGCCGGCCATGTGAGCAGCAATGTCTTTACAACATGATCAAACCAAACCGTGCTCATAGCTAATGCAGGCCTCAGCTGGGTTTCAGCTGATTCTAGAAACCACTTCCTCTTAAGTAAAAGTTAAAGTCATCTTTAGTATGCATATTAAACAAGTAAAGTAGTGAGGTGTGAGCCCTTCGATGCACTTTCAATAACACACTTATTAATAAATTAAATTTAAAAAAAAAGTTTCTTTTAAATTAATTATTTAATAAATTCAATAAAAGACAAAAAAAATTAATACAAACAAGGCAGAAACTTGAACACCAAATTTTAAGCATATGGTGAATTCTATGTTGCAGTTTGTGTAGCTTAAAATGCTGACGCAAAAGTGCAAATAAAAAAAAAGGTTCAAGTAAAAAAAAAAACAAAAAAAAAAACACCAGTAGTGTTAATTTAAAACACTAGTTTAAATATATTCACATATTTTGTTTTCCAAGCGTCAAGTAATGCAAATTCATTGATATAATCTAGCTCTAATTTGTAATGCCAATATTAGTAAACAATATATTCTTTAATCTAATCCCTGCGATATGCAAAGCCGCCTTCTTCTGATATCACTGAAGACGGAGATCTACTATCAAATTCAATGTGTGAAATTTGTGCAAATAAGTGAACGCAGCTCAGCTTGCACGGACCTGTCGGGAAAGATAAACAGGACCGTGCAACAGATGACTGATTCTTCTAGTGATGAAAACAACGACTACCCATCATCCATGGCCGTGTTTATCAATGTTTATGAGCATGAAAGATTCACATAGCAGTGGATACACGTTTGTTTGTAACCTGTGCAAACAGGAAAATGAAAATACTGTTGACATCCAAGCAGTAAGTAAAGCTGGGCAGCTGGTTATCTGTTGTTGTTGATTATCTGGCTGATTAAGATAAGGAATGAAAGCTGATCCTAAAAAAAAAAAAAAAAAAAAAAACAAAAAAAAAAAAAAAAGAAGAATATTTTACCCCCTATTAAGATGACGAAGCAATGAATGATCAAATGACCACTGAAGACAGAGATATATTTTTTTAACTATAAATGTCCCATGGAAGATTACGAAGGTTAGCAGTTGTGAATTTTTTATGACTTTATTTGCAACAAACAGTTCTTCTCAACAGTACCCTCAGACATATACCTTAAAACATTTTAAAAGTACAATAATATACGGGAACCACTCCAGGAAAGATACAGCTTAGTACTCTTTTTCCTGACAGTGAATCAACTGTACAAAAGAATAAAATCGAGTTCAATCCCCAGAAAGAATCAATCTAAACCCAGATCATAATCGTCAATAAAATAAAGTCTTAAAGTAAAAATTTAGCTCTGTTTTTTTTCCAGGATCCATACACATTACATCCACATTTTCCGATTGAGCATCGTCCTCCTCTACCCCTGGTTCTGAACATACACAATGACTCTGAACACACACTGTGCCACCACAGACCACCTCGCTAATCATCAGCGAGCCCCTGTCAACAGGGTCATAATTACCTCCTAGAAGATAAACCCATTTCCATATGCCATCTCCAGGAAGAAAATTCTCTCGCTCATTAATCCTGCGCTCATTATTAAATCAAACGGAGCTGAATGAAAGCTCCCTTCACAGACAATCGACTGGCTTGTTTGTGATCAATAATGCAAAGACTATCTCTGTAGGTTAGTATTCATCCAGCTCTTCCTGTTTTGACAAGATTACACATATTAAAATTGCCAAACAAAGATTTGCTCCTGGAAGTTTATTAGACAGTTTTAAAATGCGTGGCGATGCGGAAGCAGGCCGCGCCTCCAAAAGAGCAAGGTCGCGCAGGTGGTGCTGAACGGACAGCGCCACTGTCACTCTCCTGATCTGGAGAAGCGTTTCAGCACCACCAGTGTTGTAGACAGCCAAACGGCACACGGTCAGAGGGCAGGGACACCTACTGCTGCTCGGCCCGAGCTCACTGATTTCTGACCCTCCAGGAGACACCGGGAGAGCTGCCACAGCTTGCGTATGATCTCCTGCAAGGTTTCAAGTAGCACGTCTCTCTCTTTGTGCCTGCAGACGGCCCCGGAGAAGATCACTCCACCACAGATGGATAAACTCCTGCAGATGCTACCTCAGTCAGCTGTTAACCCATCTACCTGCACTGGCTGCATCCTTCAGTACCCAGAGATGACCGTCACCCCAGAAAAATAAAATGGCACATTTTCTGACCAGATCTCTGCCTCCTGTTTCTGTATCCAAAGCCCACCCTAAAATAGCTTACATATATTATTAATACCAAGACGCAGACAGAGCGAACGAGCTAGACTGAAGCGTCAAGGTCAGGATATGTGCCAACAACCTTGGCTGAAGCTTGGTCTACACACGGCATTTTGGTTTTTTTTTTAAATGCTAGATTTACTACATAGGAACAGAATAAGACATGCATATATCATCACAACAAAACCTTTGTGGCATGCCTGAGAGGTTACATTTCTGATATCTAAATCTAAAACAATCTGTTAAACAGCTATTTATAGAAACGACAGTGTAATAAACAGACACATATAATCGTTTTAAATCCAAGACCAGACACCAGATTCCAAGAACCAGGATCTCTCTCACCTCCTTCCTCCTCGTCGAATGAGTTCATGCAAGGAAAGTAAACAGCCAGTGCCTCGAACGAGGCAGACAGGCTCATGCGGCTCTGTGAGCGCTGCATCCGGCCGTTCCCGGAGCTGGTGCATGATCCGGTGCTTGTCGTGGTGCTGGCGGCGTCTTGACTCTGCCTTCCCATGGTACCTTCGGACCACTTTTGTGGCGAAAAAGCTCAAACAGAGAAGCCCGAGTGCTCAAAATTGAAATTGATTAGCTGCTCCTTACAAGCAGAGAAGCCCATAGACGATAACAATGTACCCGGTAGTAGCAGATTGCACTGTGTGTGTTGTGAGTGCGTGTATGTGTACGAGTGAGATCCCCGGAGTATGCAGCACTAGAGCTATGAACTGAAAGAGACTGTCTGCTCGTCTCGGCTCCTCTCCTTTCTAGAGAGCGCACACACTCAGACTCTATCACTTTCTCTCTCTCATGCACACGGAGGGGGGGGGGCAAGCAGAGCCTCCTTTCCTCTTCCCTTAGCCAATAGGAGGATGTGCTGTGGATGAGCACCTAAGACCTAATGAGCTCTACCCAGAGATACAGCATCTGTGTGTGTGCGTGTGTGTGTGTGTGTGTGTGTGAATATGGAGCCATTAGCAGTCATAGCTCCATCCTCTTGACTTAAAGACTGACCATGCACCACATGCCAGACACTCCCAGTTCACGTGGCGCACACACACACACACACACACACACACACACACACACACACCAGGTGTGACGTCCATCCTTTCAGTAAACGTTTCTTCTCCTCAGATAACAAACAGGGCCGGCTGTTTGTCTGCCTATAATTACAGGCTCTCTCACTTTGTGGCTTCAACACTCCAGCATTTCCCAGCAAGTCGACTTCGAAGAGGTCTGACTCAATAACAAAAAAAAAAAAACATCAATGAAAAGACAAATTAAAAACGCCTCACAACGCAGAACACACCGCAAAAGATGACCGATAAGTAAATAAAACGTACCACAGGATATTCAGAAATATTTAAAATGAAAGATTATGGACAGCAAGCAAACTGTTACCACAGAGAATTACAGAAATGATAGCTAGCTACAAGTTACCAAAGAATATTAAAGATAAATAGACATATAAAGTTACTACAGGAGATTACAGAAAGCAAGCTAGTTCAGTAAGTTTAATCGCAGCTAGCTAAAAGTTACCACCAAAAAGCCACTGACAGCTAGCTTTAACTTTATAACAACAACAACAAAAAAAAATGATAGCTAGACAGAAGTTACTTCAGAAAATTACTGTTAGCTATCTGATATAAAATTGAAGATTATCGCTAGCTAGATTAAATTTCTAAGGACTGTCGATGTCACCAAAGAATATTATTGCTAGCTAGCTAAAAATCACCACTGAAGTTACAGCTAGGTAAATTTACCACAGACGTTTATTCACTGGTAGCTAAAAGTCACTACAGAAGATTTATGATAGCTAGCTAAAAGTTACCTCGTCGGTTAATTGGTAGTTATGTAAAAGTTACCTCAGAAAATTGAGTTGACTAAACGCTACCACAGAAGAATATTGACATTAATTGCTAGCGAAAAGTTACCATTTCTGTCAGAAGACTAAATCTACAGTATGACACCAAAAAAAAATAA
>JAOVYU010000032.1:12743690-12754977 GCA_025674565.1 Synodontis membranacea | reverse complement strand
ATAATATATAATAAATAATAAATAAAATAATTCAATCAGAATTAGAGGCTATAATCCTTATCGATTTCTTGAGAATCAATACAAATAAATCTTATTCAATTATACCCATTATGACCTTTATACAAAGAGCTCACTGCTCTGAAGGTGCTCATATCTACACTCATATCGCCACGGGATTAGTGATATAAGACTGCCGAGGAGGAACTAATTACACACGTTCATTAAAAGATAAAGATCTTATTAGGGAAAGAGCAGTCTATCCTTTTCTCCGCAGATGCTGGGGGATTTAGAGATTGCTGAGTGCAAGCGCGTTTTATAAGAATAAAGGCACGGGGACTGTGAAAACGAAACATCCGAAAATGTAAGGATTAAAAAATGTCTTTGTTTCAAAGATTAAGATTTTCTTCAGATTGTACACATTACGTAATCTATGTATAATAACTTCAGTTCATCACACTACACTACAGAGCTCGACCCCACAGAAATACAACCCCGTAATGTACTATTATCATCACGTAATTAACCTTTGCATAGCCCCACGGGTTACTATCACCCTGCAATGTACTTTTATAGTCCCACAATGCACTAATAATGACCACATAACACACTATTATGGTCCCACAACACACACTACTAAAACACATGATGCACTTCGGTCACATGGTCATCACAGAATAAAAACCACTGAAGTGGTGAAATGAAGTGAATAACATTGATTATATCATTACAATGGCACCTGACAAGGGTTGGGATATACATATTAAGCACCAAGAAAACAGTCAGTTCTTAAAGATGATGTGTTGGACGCAGGACCATAAGGAGCATCTTTGACGGGTGCCGAAGGGGGGAGTTCTCAGTATGCAGTGGTTAGTACCTACCAAAAGTGGTAAAAGAAAGGACAACTTGTGACAGGGTCATGGGCATCAAAGGCTTACTGATGGGTGTGAAGGCTGGCCCGTCTGGTCTGATCCCACTTAAGAGTTACTGTAGCACAAATTGCTGAAAAAGCTAATGCTATGACAGAAAGGTTTCAGAACACACAGTGCATCACAGCTACAATGGGCATGTGAGCATCAGAACTGGACCATGGGGCGATGGCAGAAGGTGGCATGCATGGTCTGATGAATCACATTTTCTTTTACATTATGTGGACGGTCGGGTGTGGCCTGGGTAGGGGAGATGGCACTAATACATTTATAAAACTTTTTTAATTAATTTCCAATGCGTCCATCTGGAAGAGTTACAACAATTCAATTACCACCCAGGATTTTGCATCGAGTGCCAAAAAGGCACTCTTATTCACTGACTGATCGAAATAAAAAGCAAATGTCAAGCATAAATTATTAGGCCAGTGAGCTAATACCTTCGCGTATTACTCTCTATGTAAATTCTGTTCTTTATTATTCAAATTAATCCACTTCATGAACCAAACTTAATGGTGGGAAGTTTTCAAAACCAGAACCCACTGGTTAGGTACTTCGGGTCAGTAGGACATGCTCAATTCCTTGGTCTGTCAGGTGTCGGTTGCGTCACCTGGGATAAGTTCATATAATTATACTGTTAATACCCAGCTGTGGTATTTTCACATCTGTGTTCAGGGTGTGGTGTCTGAAGTCATCTCAGTGAGGAGAGCACTACTGTTATACTGCGAACAGTCCACGCTGAGACAGGTCTTTCGTACAGTCTAAATATAGCATATATACGCGAGCATAAATATAGCACGAGCATAAATAAGCACGTGACATCAGCTGTGATGACATTAACGATGTCACTGAATGTATGGTCATGACGATTCATGTTAGCATGTGACAGGCTTGTTACATGACTATGTTAATCTTACGAAGCAGAGTTCAAGTAAAGTGGTACTGTACCCAACGCGGCCTTCTGCTGTTGTAGCCGATCCGCGTCAAAGTTTGACGTGTTGTGCCTTCTGAGATGCTTTTCTGCTCGCCATGGTTGTAAACAGTGATTACTTCAGTTACTGTCACTGTGAAAACCCTACAGACACTTGTGGGTGAAAATCCAGGAGATCAGCAGCTTCTGAAATACTCAATCCAGCCCATCCAGAACCAACAATTATCTCACAGCCAAAGTCGCTGAGATTATATATATTTTCTTTGAACTTTAATGAAGGCCTGCATGATAGTAACTGCTAACTCATAATAGATGTGTACAGTACGGCAGACCATGTGCCATATAATCTAAGCCTAATAAACAAATGAGCAAACTTGTAGTAATTTAACAAACTAAAATATCTAATGTCGATTATGGTGATATTTTCTCTGAGGAGACATTTATAGAACTATAGAATCTCCAGTGTCAGCCTTTTGAAACACTGTTCTCTAAAACACCGTAGCTTTTTCAGATGTTGAAAAGACTCTGAAATGGAAGATTTTTTTTTTGGTGCAGGTTCTTAGTAACATGACTTCTCTTTGTCTTAGTGTAGTAATTTCAAGAAACTTCAAGAGGGAAGGACTGTTTTTAAGTGTCATATGAAAAGTGGTAACTGGAACAAATCTTTTTCACCAATGTTCCATTACAGAGATAAAATCTACACGGGTTTCTTTAATATCAATGAATATTTAGCGATTAAGAACTGCTATATAATTGACCTATTATACCACAGCACTATAACTAAAATGTAGAGTTTTACTGTATTATTACTTATGTTATGTAATTGAATTATACACAACGAGCATGAAAGATATTCTCCTGATGCAAACTGAGTAGCTAACCAGGACAGTAACACGTACAGTTTAATATAATAAATCCACTTAATATCAGGATAAGTATGTTTTTTATTGTTATTCCAGAACACGCTGTACACGAACAAGCCCATATGCTCGTAAAGTTTTAAGTAAAAGATGACTCACGTCTCTGAGTATTTGATTACTAGAAGTTTAAATAATGAGCAGACAGTTCTGGAAAACTGCTCCTACACTAATTTCATAAACAGCTGCTAGGACTGATCATCAATGTGCAATTATTGCGAAACGCCCTTCTCTGAAGTCCCCCATCCAAACACTGCGCTCTTGCTTGCTTTCGTGAACTCACTAAAGAAGGAACAAGAATTCAGTGGACATAAGCACACAATAAAATATGTCAGGTTGGAAGCAGACACAGAGTCTGGAATGTGCCGCACGCTTTTAGTAGCTGATGTTTTTGGGAATCTGAAAAGAAAAAAAAAAAATAGAAAAAAAAAAAAATGTGATAATGTCCGTAGAAGCATCATATCCTGAAACGCCAGAATAAACAGGTCTGGTGTGCGGTGTAGAGGAAATAGTGGTATGTGTGTGTGTGTGCATGTGACTGATGAGGCTCTGCAGCATGACCCTGGGTGTATGAATAAACATACTATTATAGTAGATTGGTGTGTTTACATCTTTCAAGATCTGCTTGGAGCCTGTGCTTGGTACTGCCCATTGTGCCCTTTCTAGTGAACTACCCAAGCAGAAGCACTTCACAAATGGAGTTTAAGGTCACACAACTGGTGTGTACTGTTTGTGCTCCACCATGCCAGGATGGTGCCAAGCATCATCGTTCCAGTTTCCAAAATGAAAAACATAATAAATAAACATAAATAAATAAATCAAAATTTAAACAGTTCAAATAGCATACACTGTGCTACATTTTGTACCATTGCTCTAATTTCCCTGCCTTTTGAAAACAGCCCCAGTGTCCATCCCCTATTTACGTAAGGTTACAAGACCAGTAATTCAATATAAGGATGTTGGAATTATTTGGTTTTGTAACGCCATGTGACTGTCTGCACATTTTTGTCTGTTGATGTACTGTGCATGTTCTCGTAGTTAGATATCTCTGTTTGGATCCTGTTTGAACCGGTCCTGTTTCCTGGTCATGTCCATATTTGGTCCCGGTATCATCAGAACTTGTACAAGTTTTGTACAGGAGGTTGGTTTGTACTTATATATTTTCCTCAACATGTCACGTATGCAAATAAATAACCCTCCAATCGCATTTCAAGGACAAAGATGATACAAGTATTATAGACTGAAGGATCTCTGAGACAATCAGAAATTATTCTCTTCCTTGACATCTACAGTATGGTGCAAATGTGGACAGATGGCAAGAGAGGGACAGAGAGAGAAAAAGAAAGATGCGTGGAAATGGTTGGATGCCTGGATGGTCAAAAGACCTGATGCAAATTATAACCGCAGACCAGGCCCAAAGGAACTAAGGATCAAATGATGAAACGATGAGTGCACTACAATAACAAAACTATAAACACAACCTGTTCCCCTTTAAGACGCCATGACTAGTAACATAAATGAGGAAATAGGAGTAGAACATATAACTAAAACACTTTTTAAGGAAGTCTAAAAAAAACAAAAACAAGGAAGTGTATTAAATTTGTACTGGAAAGCGTGTAGGCTGACAGTAAGAAGCAACAGACCTGAATTTTTGGTCCTGTGTCTCATTGCTCGGGGGCGTGTGATTCACAACATAGAGACATTTAACAGGCTAAAAAAAGCCTTGTTCCTTTTCAAAAATACTGCCTTACAAATGCTTCTTACTGGTTTACCAACAGAAATGAATTAGATTAAGTGTGATCATCGCATGGGGTTTTATTTATAAAAAAATTTCATCATGCACACATACAAGGCACACTGACTAACCAACTGATTATCTGGTTTACTTACTTCTCCGTTCAATCGTCTTTAAATGTATCAGAAATTTACACGCATTCTTGTGATTGGATACGCCACAGGAGAGAATTTTCTACAGAAGCTGAACTGGTTCATGCTTAGAACCCTGGAGTCGTTGAATCATTTCTACGGCTCTGCTTCCAGATGATGAGCCCTGATGTAGATGAAGTGTTAGAAAGAGCAGACCAAGGTCTGTCTGTCTGGAATCAAATGATATGAATAAAAAAAAGTTTCATTCTAGGTTTTCTGTTTCGCTCAGTTCCGTGTCAGAGATTCATTAGCAGTCTTCAAGTTGAGCATCTAAAAAAAAAAAATAAACTAAAGAAGCCAGCGCAATGTTAACAACTTGTGGATGTTATCGATGTTTATTAACCCTACGCCACTATTGTGTTGAGTAAATAGTTCAGCTACTTGACCTGAAAAATTTGCCTCACTATCACCGCGTTACTGAGGAATGTAGTTACATATTAAATATTTTTCACTGAGGAATCCTCACCGATAAAGTATTTACAGCAAACAGGAGGAGCTTGGAAATCCAGGACAAGATTTTCCTATATGTAACTATGAAGGCTTTTCTAGTCAAGGACAAAAGTCGACTCTTCTATGATATGCAAATCTGCAACCACGGCAATTTATATATCTGGATATATTTCCAGTGGAGCCATTGTATTTCTACATTGGCTATGTTTTGTCACTACTGAAATTTACTGGATTTTAAGATGTATGGCATTGTCGAGCGCAGACTTCTACCAAGCCTAAATGCCTTATCTCACAACATTGGCAAAATTGGCAGTTTCAACATAAGCTCCGTGGCAGACGTAATAGTCATGAGAAAATGAATCATTTTGAGTTGTATCCAAAAGTAGAACATTAATGCTTGGCACTTCACTAACGAACATTTACGACAACAATCATTTACTGTTTATAATTAAAAAAAAATAGCCATCCCCTAGTATATTAAGGTGTTTATCTTAAAACTGCATAAAACCTAGATGAAAATAAGACCTTCTAGGTATTTTAAAATACATTTTAAAATGTCAGGGTTAAGCAAAGCTCTTTCTTTCCCCAGTGAACGCAGGTTAGGATGAATTTATCCTAACCGTAAAAACCGCACACCCGAAGAGACCCGAACACCTCATGGCGCAGACAAAAAGGCCATCCGGTTACCTTCCTTTCCTTCCTCATATATCATCTTGCTACCTGGGAGATTAATTAGAGCCCTGCAGAGGCATAGGTGAGTTAAGATGACGGCTAGGGAGAAGATGAATTACCGGTAGCTTCACACGGCTCGCTGCTGCAAACGCACTAAAGGAGTTGCACAGCAGGTGAAGATGGATAACAGAGAGGTGTGAATATAGAACGGGGGGGGGGGGCCTGGAACGCGCATTGCCATGGCGACACTGAATCTGTGTCATCTCACACCCTGAGACCGACCCAGCACTCACTGCTATGGACTTTTTTCTTTTTTTCTTTTGCTTCGGAAACAATTCAACCCCCCAAAATAGAATATCTTTACAAGGCAAAATAAAAAAAAATGCTTATGCAATGTGAGGATATTTTTAGTTTTCACTCATAAGACCAAAAACTGCAGGAAAAAAACAGGACTCGTTTCTTATTTAAGCGACAGTGGGTGCTTACTAAGTTTCTCGTTGACTACACAAAGCACTGAACGGCTTAGCTCCAGCGTATCTTGCCGATTTGCTGAAGCAGTATAGAACGGAGTGCACCGCAATCAAAGGAACATCACCAAGAACCGATCTGAGCTTTGAAACCTTCTCAGGATAAATTCCAGACAGTCAACTTCATATAAAACTGTAAATTAAAAACACTGCTTAATGACCTCTGAAGCCAGAAGGTACTTATTCTAATTCTACTTTATTCTAATTGCCGCTTACGGTGACTTCATGACGACGTGTTCCTGGAGTGTTGCCTGAAGGTCGGCGTCTCGTTTACTCCTGCTCTATATACAGCTCTATTCAGAACAGTCTGTATAGTAAATAGTGCATGAGTGTATGAGAAAGTGTTTTCAGACAACCCAGCTTTGGAAGAACTTCAAGAGTCAGCCAGCCCACAGAGTGTAAAAGCCTGAATCCATAGCTTTGGCACCATTTAAGAATGTATTAACAGCGTGATTAATGGATCTCATTGGTCTTTTTTCGGAGTGCCTCTGATAAGCTCACTAACCTCACCATTCCTTATTATATCCTGTACAAAGTCCTCCTCTTAAATTTATTTTTTTTTACATTTTTTTTTATTATTGTTATTAGGGAGTATTTCCATTGCTAATATTGATTTTAGCCCAACATTTAGTGGTCCTGACCTGCAAAGCTGCTTTGAGATGACTGCTGTTAATATATCAACCTCATGCTGTTTGAAGCAAGTGTAAAACATCCATATCATCCCAGTCTTATTCAAGCTATACTGGCTTTGCCTTGACTAAAGATCTGAATGGTGAGGATCATTTTCAGTGCAGACGTTTTTTTGTTTGTTTGTTTTGTTTTTTTTACGATGCCCCACAAAACTCTTTAGTTTTACAGTTCAATATGTGTTTTAAATTCACAGAAATGTTCGTTTAAGTTGGCTTACTCTTTGGGGCCCTATTTGAACAATCTAAGCGTACGGTCTAGGGTTGCAACTTATTCGGCTAACTAAATTTTCAGCATTTGTAGTAATCTGTTGTAATTCTGCAATAATGTGCATAGGTTCTTTAACATGCTTCATTATCGGTGTAGCAAGATCTCTGACCGCGATCCAAACGTGTGGCAAAAGAATAGAAAATAGTAGCCCTCGTAACTAAAAAATATAAATATAATATAATGTAATAATGATTTTATTATTAAATATATTCTAAAAATAAAATCATATATATATATATAAACATTTAAAAAATGTTTTCTACAACCTGATTTCATGAAAATAATGAAATATTTGATCAAATATAAAAGCAAAAGCAATGAATAGATTTAGAAAACCCTGGCTTTTTTTTTGAAAAACCTTTTTTATGCAACTTGGGTCAAGTTAAGTGTGAGCTTACAGTGGTCATGGATGGACAAAAGCATGGTCCTCTGGTTTATGGACCACATTGCACTATATAAATAAAAGTGATATTCACATTGACATAAAAACTGTAGCTTAATTGGGTCTGTGTTAGTGATCCGATGCTGGTACTAGTAGACTTTCAGTGTAACGCAGACGTTGAGACTACTCTGTGTGAAACCTGAGCTTCAAAGCGAACCAGTACAGATCTCCTGTCTCTCTGCAATGCAGCACAGCTGGCCATCTATGGACTACTCTGCATACCTCCTGTCTCTCTCCTTCTCTATCTCTCGATCTCTAGCTATGAACTGAGTGCAATCAGCCGAGCCAAACACAGCCCAGATGTCTGCAACCGAAGCACACAGATCCAGCATTTCAAACAGACAGCGCTGCAAACAGAACTGAAGTCGGTGGTTAAAATAGCTATCCGAGTAGAAGGACATAAACAAATAAAATAAAAATAGAATCAATAAATCCGGGTCCTGAAAACAAGCTGTATATCGACCAATCAGTAAGGGCTTGGGTAAAGATGACAGCGTTTTATAACGCAGCGCTTTAGAATTCTCGATTCTGATTGGCTAGAATTATAAAAGGATAAAGTGTCATTCTTTAATGAATAAAAAATAAAATGGTAGTAGTGGCTGCCAGAGAGAATTTATTTATTTATTTATTTCAATTTCACGTTGCAGTTTAAGATCTATGACCTAGGGTGTCGCCGGATTATTGTGGATTTTTGACGATCATCATCAGTTAATATTTCAGGCATGACAAGACAAGGCGTCAAATCCGACTGGCCTCTTTAAGTATGAAACAACAAGATGATTCTGATTCTCGTCATATTCCATCCATCTCTAAATTACACGTCCATCTGTTAGCACACACGTGCCATTCTGGAAATCCCAAAGCATCTGCAGGGGATTTCGTATTTCAGTATTGCTTATATTTCGAGTTAACTGAGATGAAGTTGCAAGTAAGCGTCGTCTGCGAGGTCTTTTTTTTTTTTTTCTTTCTTGCAGGGATAAAGAGAAAGAACGAGAGCCTGGGAAGCTTAGCAAGGTCAGAGATGGCAGTGATAACATAACACGGATAACTTTAATCTCCTACTCATAGCCACAACAGCAGTATCACTTTTCTTTGAAAACCAAAGAGAAATGAATGAATATATTGGGCATAAATCAGCTAATCCTTTATTCACCGGCAAGTTACGCACAGTGCATAAAACACTCCACTGACCACGCAGTGATTCATACGGCGCACAAAGAGATCCTTTATAAGGTAAGTAAAAAAAAAAAAGAACAGATGTGAGTTGACATTTTATCAGCAGTAATGTCTGATCCTGCTGCATCAAAGTGCTGCACGGGGCAATAAAACTACTATTTAATGCCTCCGTTACTTAGGGATATTACAGTGCTTGTGTTTTGTTGTTGTGTCCTGATGATGATGTTCCTGGGTGGGGCTCGTATCTCGGGGCGTGATTACATTTCACATTTCAGTTCCGCACTAATCGGCTAGTGAGCGCTTTTAATCAGCAGCCCAATTTTGCCTTGCTCTTGAATAATGCGAGCACAACGAAGCCCAGTGAATCTCAATCCTGTGGGCCATGTCATAAAGATTAATTACAGCTATTTGCACAACTACAGAGCTTTCTGCACTCTGCTATTATAACACAGGTTTGGGTCAGCAGGTCTGAAGAACAGAGAAGCTAAACTGCAATGCAAGAGAGAACGCAATAGACAATATTGTAATAATAACGATAGTAAGGAGTTTTGAGAGGAAATTATAACGTGAAGATAATTATAAGGCAAATTAGTGGATTGGTTTTCAATAGAGCACAGAAAACACTGTTAACCACAAGCACTTGCCTTTAAGCCTGAAATAATTCAGGGTTAGAAAGTGCTGACTGGTGGAGCAGATTGTTTTCTTTGCCGTGAAGTATAACATGTCGTAACCTAAAAGACAAGAAACAGCTGAAAAATGAGACGTACTTATGCTACTACTGTATATGAAGAGACGATGGCAAGCTCTGAGATAAAATTAACGAGAGTCTATTATAGCTGCATGAATAATCCTACTTATAATTATCACATTAATCACTACAAAATGTGTTTTAATACTGGGAGCCAATACTGTATATACCGTTATGTGGTTCATGTTAGCATATATAATGATGTCTATTATAATATGATGAAAATGTACTGTAAATCGAAGCACGTGCGATGACAAAACGCTGTTGCTGAAACTTACAGACAACATGAATACTCACATACGTTTAACTAAATACATAGAGAACGCTGTTTCGATCATTTCGTCCTGATAGAAATGTTAAAAACTCCATATTAATTAAACAGCACTGTTCCAAATGTCCTAAATCCCAATTAAATCCTAATTAGACCTTCCTCGACTTGTTTTTTTTGTTGTTGACCAATTTATCAACATGAAAAAAAAGTGTAATTACTGTTAGACAAGTTCGAAGTTAGTTATGAACAGCCATCAGATACAGTAGTACGATACGATACGATACGATTCTTTTATTATGATTTTTTTTCCCCCTAACACTATCATGGCAGTTTGTAGGTCAGCGTTTTTTTTTTGTTGTTTTTTTTTTTAGCATCAGCCCAAGCTCTGCATGCAAAAGCCTGAACGCAGACGACGCAGGCTGTCTCTCTGCCTCCGTACCCTTAATAATGCACGTACACTGTGAGTCATTTTAACATAAGCACATTCAATTCTAAACACAGCATTGTCTCAGGTTGTACCTTCCTGCTTTCTTTTTTTAGCTTTCGGAACACTGGATTTAGCTTCTGACAAAGAAGGATTTGCATTCACTGAATCGAGAAAGTGGAGGGGAGAAAAGCAACCTTGTCACATTTCTGTACAGTACATAGACTACAGCTATCTGGTACAGCACCTTCATGAGATGTTTAAGAAGAATAAAAAAATTTAAAATAAATGCTTTTGTTGGTTATGTGTTTAAATCCCCCTTTATAAATAAACAACGCAGATTAATTTGATCTATTATATCAAGACGCCGTCAAATGATCAAGCTATTAAAGTTAACTCTATTATTTATTTATTTATTTATTTTTTGAACCAAAGGCCAAAAATTTGTATCTCTTCCTGTTTTGGGACGCCCATGCTCAGCATTGAATTTACCATTCTGTGAAATGACATAATGTCCAGTAGTGGTTAAAAGACTTGTGTTACAGGAAAGTGCATATATGTAACACAGTGGCGATAAAAATAAAGAGTAAGGATCTAAAGCGCAATCTCTTTGCCAGGAAGCGTGCTTGTTTTTCTGTGCACTCTCCTACATGTGGATATACTGCAGAGCAAGCACTTAAGAGTTAATAAATGAAAAAGAATAGAGTTTAAATCCCAGGACGGCCTGAAACACTGCTGTGCCCCTGAGCAACTCCTTGAATCCATCGCCTCAGCCACAGTCACTTCGTCCATGGCTCAAAGAACATGTGATATTTTTGCACACTTGCACTTCTGGACTCTGAATTCCAGCGGGGAGTTTTGAATACCGGGAATGAGGATATAGAAACGAGGATATAAAAATATCGAGGATATAAAAAATGTCA
>JAOVYU010000032.1:12695748-12710933 GCA_025674565.1 Synodontis membranacea | reverse complement strand
ATATATATATATATATTGTATATTTTCTCTGGGGGGAGGCGTTCGTTACAAAGCAAATACTTGGAAAGTATAATATTGTTTAACAAAATGAGGCAGAAATTTTGTCTGACTTTTTAAAGCTATAAAGTTGTCTCAATTTCCCCCTACATTTTCAGCCACAGAGTCAAGCTCTCAGTTATATCTCATCTGCCTGCTTACAGTACCTCTGAAAGCTGCATATTACATCAAATCAAATCAACTCTAACAAGTTGAACATGTCCAGCTAGATGAGCAAGCTTGTGCATGACCAGACAGCTGAGACTGTGGCCCCACACACAAACGCACACACACACACACACACACACACACACACATACACACACACATACACACACAGTCCTATCAGATCCTCTTTGAGCTCAAGCAATAATGGGCATGAAGTGCAGGGAGTTAAGAATGAGCAGAGAAGAAGGGAAGACAGACCTGAGGTTTTCCAAGTCGTCGACTCCGTGTCTTCTTAAGGGGGTTATTGTAATAGGTGGGAAGGGGAGGAGGGGGAGGGTGTCACATCACACACAATACACAAACACAAACACAGAGGACATAAGAGGGTGTAAGAGGGTGTGTGTGCATGTGCTGAGAAGGAGTGTTAAAGAGTATGGAAGGTGTCAGGGTTAAGATACAGGAAACGGGGTAAAATAAAGACAACAATACAACAATCACAACAACAACAACAATAGTAACACAAAAATTAAAGGGCAAAGTGCCAAAATGAGGCAAGGTTAGAGGTGACTTCTGTGACTTTCAGAGGAAGAGTCTTCTGGAAATGTTAAAGGGATGTTAATAGAGGGAGCGCAAATGAAGACACAGAGCCCAAGAGACCTAAAGAGAGAAGGATAGAATAAAAAAAGGAGGAAGCTGCTCCACCCAAGAAAGGTTGTGCAACTCTGTGGAAGCAAAACCTGCTACAAAACGCCCATAACAAAGAGAAAACTGGAGAACAATAGCTCCCTAAACACACACACACACACACACACACACACACTTTGGAGTGGTCCTTTAGGCGATGCATGACACTAATTGGACAGCACTCTGGCCTATGCATATTCAAATCCCTGAGTAGAACCCAAATCTGCTTACAGTGCCATTTTTTTTTTTAATTCCGGTTTTCTGGATCTAGTACTGATGAGCTCTGCTTTTATCTGCTGCTATCATAAATCATAAGCCGAGCGAACTGAGTGTGCTTGAACTCAGTGCGCTTGAATCAACACGCTACTGCAGGACAACTTGTATCACCTCGAGTGGAATCTCAGCATAGAATTCACACAGAGTATACAAACTACTCAATCTCAGTCAGGAGCAAAACTCCGACCTGCACAAAGTTCATGCAAGTTTGCTCAAATGTTCTGTAAGTCATTTGAATGAAAAAGAAAAAAGAAAAAAAAAAACAAACCAAAGAAGAATTGGATAAAAGCAAGTGCATGGCAAAGTTCGTAAAGCAGTATTGAATATCCCATTAGAATGAGTTATAGTTTAATCATGCATTGCAGCTGCTTATATTTTGTGGGTTTTGTATGTGTGTGTGATGTGAGAGTGTGCTTCCTTGGGGGAACCATTTTAAATGGTTTGCCCTTTGGAATTTGGAAAACAAGGATGTGCTAACTTTTGCACTCAACTCAAGACTTTTGTACTTTTGCATACACTAGTACGTTTAAAAAAAAGAAAGAAATTTTGCTTAATTAATTAAGGAATCCAATCATAATTTGTCGACCATGCCACTTTCAGAATGGTGATTTTTGAACAAACACTGTTTTTAAAACTCGACTTGAAGGAAATCAAACTTTTCCCAAGCATACATTTCCTTCATCCCCGATTTCTTATGACTACAGCTCCTTTTTCTGTGGATCTGCTTAATTAAACAAACAAACAAAATAATCTAATAATTAAAGTATAATTCGTCGTTTGCAATTTAGCTGAACTATTTCAGCATTCTACCAGATCTGAGCGCTTCGTGACTTTTCCTCGCGGCACGTCTGTGTTCCAGCAATTTCTTCAGCAGCACGCTTCGGCGCCGCGCCAAATCAAAGCCTCACTTCGAAATCACTTCCGATCGCCAAATAAATGTGACTGTAAAATGTTCTCGGAACTGTGATCAGAACTCACACTACACAAGCCGTCGTTTTCTGATTCTAATTGTTCCACACTCAGGCTGTGCAGGTCAAGCGGCAGATTTGGCGTCCGCGCCATGTTCCAGAACAGAACCTCATCTGGCTCTTACTCTTTTTAAAAATGGTCCCCGAAAATAGCATTTTCCACAAGAATACAATTCCTTCAAAACATCACATCCGTGGGTTAAAGGGAGAACAGAATATAAGCATTAAGATTAATTACAATCAATTGCTGCATTTCTAATAGGGCTGTTTTGCTGTTTTTTTTTAGATCTGTGCGATTTTATGATTATGTAATGAAGTTGTTTCCCGTACAGTCAAATTGAACTTAAATGAGGAACTGTTTAAAATTTTAAAGGTGCAGTACAATTGCATTTCAGTGTGTAGAACTGTAAAAATACAAACAGAATCTAAATGCCTTTAGAATGTGTTACTCAGTCTAAGTAAGACAGATCTGGGCTTGATGTTGTTTATAGAAAGCCCTGATTTCTTCTGATTGTAGGAATGCTTTTACAGGGGCATCTTTATCTAGAGTATCTGCGACTTGTACAGTGACTTGTTTTAGAGAAGAAACGAAGGTGAAAGCACACACGGGAAGCAGAGGTCCAATCGGGGCAGGACCAACCTGGCGGAACCCGAGGCGGCGGGCGGCCGTTATGGTGGACCAAGCCGTTGTGTATGTGCTGCTGGTCCTCCCACGTCACCTCTGTATAATCAGTATGCACAATCATTATGGACAACATGGACAGGGTAAAACAAACAAACAAGCAAATAAATAAATAAACCAGTGTGTATGCAGTGTAGAGCGGGTTACATGCTTTTTCTCTCCATCTGCAGGTTTACATACTGTAATATCCTCTCTGATTTAGCTTCGGCTACCTTTTTAAAAGTGAACCATCTGCTTTTTGATCGATGACACGGTAACAGTCGTGCAGTTCAATAACTTTAAAAAGAATACAGTTCTGAGTCAATCAGGCGAGTGAGTCAGTATGGCGTAGAGGGACACCGAGTTGTACACAATCAATTACTCGCAAACTAAATCTAACAGATGTCATGATGTGACACTGCAATTAAAGTCTGCAGTATCATTAATACCACTTGCAGGTTTGACACGGTGAATGGAAACACTGGAAGTTCAGCACTGATGAACAGTGAACAGCTCCTTTCATTGTAGCATTTTGCTCCATCTACTGGTCAAATAATGTAACTGCAACAGAACTATCTGGGGGAAAATATAGTCTGGGACAAAATAAATAAATAACTAAATAAAAATACAAAAAGGACCTTGGGAACTTAATCTCGTAAAGACGCATTTATCGGACAGCATATTATTCAGTGAGTACTGGGTTAAATTACCTTAACGATAGTTATTCAAGAGTGAGGAATATAAGCATGGACTAGCCAATAGATTATAGGTTTGTGAGGAAAAAAACAAATAAAAAAAGATTTATAAAATCAAAATCAATTTAGACTGAATGGTTTTAATAATATCTAAATTTAAAAAAACAATAATAATATTATAAATGCCTTCGTTTTGCCTTTACCAATAAGCACCAGCGGCATTTCCAATATCACATAATATAACTGGTAAATTTGTCATGTGATGACAAATAACAACGTCATAATATTCTATGCCATAATTTACAATGCCATAATTTAAAATGCATGTGTATAAAGTATTTTAATGTGTATAAAGTATAACAAATACGTATAATGTTTTATAGCATTATAAGTATTGTGACTTTAAAGGTGCAGTCTGAAATGTGTGAATATGTTTCAAATAATGTAACAGTAATTAAAATTCAATGAAACGGTAGAAAAACTGTGCTTGGCAACATTTCCAAGGAAGGTTTGTTTTTTTCTCGGTATTTTCTTCTGACCCAGAAATGATTTTCAAATCCAGTTAAAAAAAACTGAGCCACACATTTCTACCATTTCTGTCTTTTGAATAAAAAAAAAAAGGCAACTCTTGAGGCATAAATTTTAACAAAGGATAAGGAACGATGGAACTGCAAAATCTTTATTCTGAATTATGATTCACGTCACAGAAGTGAATACATTGGCTTTGCACATTACATACTGCTCCTTTAAATGTAATATGATCACTGTATGGAAAGATTAAGTTATTTCAAGCAGTCTAAATAAAGAGAATAGGGGCTTGATTGCCATTTATAGAATGCATGGCATTGTACACTTATAACTGCACACTTCACTGCACAGGCAGGAATAAAAATCATGATGTACGAGAGAGAGAGAGAGAGAGAGAGAGAGAGAGAGAGAGAGATGATCATAGTTCAAAAAAAAAAAAATTTAACACACAAAAAAAATCTAGAAAAAGAGTTAACACATATAACCCAGCTAAAGACATTTGTTCAGGACTCTCAAAATCTGAAAGATAGATGCACTGCAAGCACACACTTCACACTTCACTCAACACTTGCCTTTCCTCCCGTTGGTTGCTGGCCTCTCCTCACAGTCTTTCAGGAACAGAATGATGAGACAAGCACAGAACACAGAACACACTCAAAACCCCCTTTTTATTAAACAAACCCTTAGACAAGCTTAGACTTTTGCTTTCCTAAACGGTCCCAGATTCAGTCACAAATCTCAAGCAGATAACAAATTTCTATTATTGATCCTGGCACACAGCACACCACTAGCTCACACTTGTAATTTCGCCCAGACTTAAGCCTAGTCATGTTCTCACACGTTCCCAGGAGTGTATCAATGTTCTAGCTGTGCACTGGAATAATTAACATTGACAACACTACCGGTGCGTGTTCGTCAATAAACGCTAAAAAAAATCTGTAGAGCCTAGAGCAGCTGACCAAAGGGAGTCAGTTGTGCATGTAGGCAGTGAAGTGAGAGACGCAGGCTCGGAAAAGCGCCATCATGTGACACACGAAGGACAGGGAGCAACACAAGCAGATGGAGGGATGAAGGAAGAGCAATCTGCTGGAAACAAAGCCTTGCGCCAACATGGTGTGTGTGTGCGTATGTTTCTCCTACGCAGAAATCACTGCGCCAATATCAATGTTAAAAAAAAAATTTAAAAAAAGGAGAACAGGACAGATTTCAGTCCAAAGCACGTTTCGGGAAGTGTGATGGAAAGAAAGGCAGATGGAAAGTGGGGAGGAGTCTCAGAAGGACACACCTGCTTCTCGGTCAAATGATGACTGAATGGGAGTGGTGTAATATACGATAGGTTCCTCCTCCTCTTCATCTGCAGGAATGGTGAGAGACAGGAGGCAATGGATGGTTATGATGAAGACAAATCATACTGTAAGTGGTGATGAAGTTTTGATGACATGTCGTGAGGTAAAAGAAAGACGGATATAACGCACATGAATAGACATCCGATTAATCGCCCGGATACTCCAGATTTGCTGCTGTAATCATAACGACTGTCCTGTGCTCATCTCAGGACTCACTGAACAACCTTTGAACACAACTAAGACAGTTTGTTTTTACTCTCTTATACCCGTATACTGAACCCCCAGAAAAGCACGGGCTCACTTTTGCGTCCACCCGAGGTTCCTTCCTTATGTCATCTCAGGACGTTTTTGCTCTCCAGTGTCACCTCTGACTTTTTCATTACGGATCTAAATCGGAATCTGGATTTCTGTAGCACTGCTATGTCACAACAACTACTGTTAAAGAGCAATACAAACAAAATTTAATTAGAACTGAATTAATATGATACTCATTTGAGTCAAAGAATGATAGTTCATCAGTTCTTTGTTATTTACCAGAAGGGTGGAAGCTTAATAACTCACCAGTTGTGACTTTACGTTACAGGATAACCAACAGCTCAACTTCATGCTTGGACTGGATTATGTTTCAATGCCAACACACTAACACTTTAACACACTATACTGGGTACTCAAGAGCGGTGCAACATTAAAAGTCGCATGGCATACTCAAGGGTAGACAATGGACAAGACCAGGAACATGGAACATGTCCATTTCATTTTTGTTTCTATTGCCCTGTGGAATACATCGGGGTGGTCAACTGGTGGATCATGGTCTGGATGCAGACCCAGGGAAAAAAATTTCAGCGGTATTTCAGTTTTATAAACATGAACTGTTGAAGACGATCCCATGTGGTGCAAAAGAACATTATTCACATCATCAGAGAGATCATAAGCTCAAGACAATGTCACCTGTTAGCATTCTCATTCTCCCCGTCAATCACAGTAACACTAGCCAATCGTGAGTGTCTGTGAGCTCATGTATGAAAGTTTCTTTTCTCTCCCGTCCATCAACCAGAGAAAAACTCTCATTCTTGCCCAATCTTCCACTCAAAAGCTGCAGTCAACTGAGTGCTGACTTCTCATCCGTGCAACACTTTCAGAAGGTGGGGTTGTCTAGTTTGGTGTTTTGCTTTCTGCTCATTACTTATGATTTATTCTCTTGTATTTGAAAAACATTTTTTCCCCTTCTGACTTCCAAAATGCCTGGATTGGAACTTTGTCTTGCCCTTTGAATAATAAAGCCTGCACTTGTATCTTACCATCACCATGTCTCTGCCACACCTGAATTTTGATGATGCTCTACAAAATGTAAAACATAATACACTCCTGATATTTCTTTTCTTGGTGTAAGTGTAGTTGGTGTAAGTGGTAGAGAATGTTGTCACACTGGCATTTCAAAGTCTCAGAATGGTTTTAGAATGACTGATAGGTTTATTAACCCCCATGATGCCCTATGATCCCATCTGCCCATCTATGCATGCAATGTCCATTCATTCACCAGCAGCCTACTTCATTCATTCATTCATCTTCAGTAACCATTTCATCCTGGACTGCAGTTGATTCGTAGCCTATCACAGGAAACACTTGGCGCAAAGCAAGAATACTCCCTGAATAGGGCACCAGTACAGTACACACTCATTCACACATATTTACACCTAGGGGCAGTATGGCATAGGCCAGCCACTTACTGGCATGCTTTTGGGAGATGGGAGGAAACCAGAGAACCCAGTGCAAACCCATGTTGAGAACACGTGTAGAAACTCCACAAAGATAGCAAACTAAGATTAGGATCAAACATGGAACCCTGGATCTTAGATGTGGCAATGCTATACACTGCAAAGTCATATTTAATGCCTTCTCAAGCTATCTTTTACCGGTATCAGTATCGTATCAGTGTATAAATTGTAATCTTACATTATATCCTTAGACCATAATTAGAGCAGGACATGCTATCCACTGTACATGCTGTACAGTAATGATGACCAAAGAGCTACATCAGCGCACACACACACACACACACACACACACAAACTGCTATACTGACGTTGATGAAAGGGTCTCTCCAGGCACTAAATCGTTCTGCTGCTCCCTCTTTCTTTTCCCAACCTCAAGTGCATGGGTTGTCAGTCATCTTTTCACGCAACACTGTTTTTGCCAATAGGTACAAAGCTAATCGGTTTTTGTTGTTGCTGTTTTGTTTTTTTTTGTTTTTTTTAAAAATGCCACCTCGTCATTTTTGCCTAGTGTATAAAACACATTTGAGGCAAAAGCACAAAAAAACCCCGAAAAGTCAATGAGGTATTATGGCCCTGGGGGAAATTAAACTTGCTCTTTATAAATGGGGTGGTCTAGTGGGGGTTGGTGCATTTTACAGAAAAACACATAATGGAGGCAACAATGCCAGTGGAAAATCTATGCTTTTTCTTAATTATCATTAGACCGTCTAATACACAAGCTAAAAGACAGAGGACAAAATAAAATATTTTTGTAATAAAACAGTTTGTGGCAGGCTTAGTATTTATCACAACACTGACAGTGAGTTATGAAGACACACACACACACACACACAAATGCCACAGACAGTCTGCAATAGTCTTTGCTCCACATTAAAGCAATATTTCTTCCAAATCCCTGCTAATATTAAAGAAAGCTAAGCTGAAGTTAGCAAAACAGTATTGTGCTGTTATTGTTAGCCACGCTAGAACTTAGTTAAAACTTCTATTTTTGTCAGAGTTTTTAGCGTAGTTTGGTTATTTTTCCCAAAACGCCCCTGATAATGAACAAAATCTAGTTGTGGAGAAAGAATTAAGCTAAACCACTTTCACTGCTTGTCATGCTAGCTTTCTGTCAGTGTATGAGACTTTAACATTGTCTTGCTAGTTCTCTCAAAACACTGCTAGCTTATTTAAGTGAAAGCTAAAAGTGAAAGATAGCAATAGCCTACACTAATTTGTATCGCTTTTGGCCGCACTAGTTTGCTTCCTCTGAGAGAAACATTAGCATTGTTTAGCGATTACTATTCAGAAGTTACTATCTAAAGACAGCTGATGAGAAATGGCAGCTAATGCAAAAATGCAGGAGTAGGCTAAACTGAATTCACTGCTAGTCACGAAAGCTTCCTGTCAGTTTGAAAGACATTAGCATTGTAATGATCTTTCTCTATTACTAGTAGAGGGAAAAATGACTATTTTTTTCCAAAAACCACTGACAAGAAACGGATGCTAATGCACAGATGCAGTGGTAGACTAAAATGAATTCACTGCTAGTCATGATAGCTTAATTTCATTCTGAAACGCATTAGCATTGCAATGATGTTTCTCTAAAAACTCCTGCATTGGGGGAAAAAAAATAGTGGATGTTAACAAAAGGTAATGGTGGATGTAAGGATTATACTAATTTGCATTGTTAAGTCACGCTAGGTTAGTTTGGAAGTTTGATAAACAGAAGCTAATGCAACGAGACAGATATAGGCTAATCCGTCTTCACGTTTAGTCATGCTAGCTCCCTTTTACTGTGAAAGACCTTAGTATTTTCTTAATGCGCTGCTCATAAAAAAAAAAAAAAGAAAAAGAAAGCTACAGAAAAGGGACTGCAGTATGCTAAACTTCATTACTAGGCATGTCGGCTTCCCGTTCATTATAAAAGACATTTGTTTTCTGGACACCGCTAATCATATATTAAGCTTCAATTTGTTATGACAGATTAATACTGATTAATACTAATACAGGGTTTGGGTTTGGTTTTCATCAGACAGACAACTGATTCTTATTCTCTGAGCAAAGCTGGGGCTCACGACTATTGCAGATGGGTTTAGCCTGAATCTAAGGGCCTAAACCCAACGGACCAGATTACACACCTGGACTCGGCTCAAGGTCTTCTCGCCCGTTTTCTGAGAGAAAAATGAGAAAGGGAACCATGAAAACGAACGCCCATGCACTAGCCAACGGTAAACGTTGGCTATCAAGTGATCACACATGTACAGTATGCCACCATGTTTGCAGTACCCATTCACATGAATCAGTACAGACATCAGGCACGGATTTATGCATTGACGGCAGTTCGGTAATGACATCATGTCCTTTTTGAATCAAAGTCGAACCTTAAGGGGCACTGTCACATATATAGTATTTGTCTATTTGCTGAGTCCAAATCATAGAGAATTAAATGCGTTTGATTTTGGTTTTTGGTTTAGTTTCACGTTGCACATAATTAATTGCCCTGGAGTTTGACTGGAACCGGACAGACACCACTTCACTCAGACACTCTTGGACCAGTCCTTAGGTTCAAATTCAAACAGACTAAACACACCTTGAGTCTTCCTGTTACTCAAGTTCCATAATTAGTGCAGAGTAGGCCTAATACTCTACACAAGATCTCTTAATCTCGTTTACTTCCTCTAGACAGCTTGAATTTTAATCGGATTATTTTCGTAACAGCTCTACACTGTGTCACTTTCACACGAACATGATCTTATTCTCTTCCAAGTCCCATGTGTACAGTAAGAAGAAGCGCCGTTGCCGTGTAAGGCTCCTTTAACTGATATTACTTAAGGTGTAATAAAGTCCTCGATGATCAATACGCGGCAGAATGCAGAACTGACGCCGAAAGGGACGTTTTAATATTTACACGTGGAGACCGGAGTTTGCTGTAATTTAATTACTGCTAATTTATGTGGACTTATAATCGAGGAACACCACATGGAGTATAGGCTAAAAACCTGAAATCTAAGCCCATGTAAATCTAAATGTAAGGCAGTGTAAGACCTGTTAAATTTACCTTTAGTTCATCAAATTTGATTCAAAATTTCAGGCATATTAGGACATATCAAAGGCCCAGAAACATTCTGAATGCCAGCATCTTTAACTGATGTACCACACGGTGTTTATCACAAGTTTATCCCAATCCAGTAAAAGTTAAGGATGCGACATGGAAATTGTGACTTGAATTGGATTTGAGTCACTGGGTGACAGAACACCAAGTAATTGCATCATTTATAATATCATTTATAATATGACATATTTCAATGTCGGTTCCTGAAACCCACTTCGAATTGAAATGAAATTCCACATCCAAAAAAAAAAAAGACAATCCTAATGGTCAAGTAAACACACAAAAAAGTTTAAATTCAGCTTTCTTCAAACCACCAGAATATTTCAGTAGCTCAAAACAACTCCAACACCCCCAAATAAGGTTCTGTCATCCCACTTATAGGCACATCAAATAACTTGTAAAAAACAGACTTACTTCTGTCTAGTGTCCCTTTCGAGGGCAGTTGTGGTAGCTGTCGTCCTCTTCTGCTGTTCATGGGTGTGCTGGTAGGACTGGTTTGGACTGATCCACTGCGGGGATGTGCCCTGTCACATACACATAGTCAAATAATTACAGCTGGACACCTCTAATTTGTCAGTATTTGTATATTGGCTGAAACCATCAATCAGGCAGTGTAAACACTAAAATCACTAAATGACAAGTTTTATGTGAAAGAAAATAACTGAATGGGCTCCATTTATCAAAAGTTGGGATGCTGATGATTCTACTTACTCAGGTGCATGTTGACGAATGTCAAATCAACCATACATTTCGAAGCATTTTTACAGGATAGCTGTTTACGTTTAGTCCCGCCCACGATCTCCATAATGATCTTTGATCAAATTATGTACTGGAATTTCATAAATACCACATTTCCTGTGTACATGTCCCTGCAGACAATTTCTGATTAATTTTGATTGCTTGCAATTTAATAAATGAGGCCCACTGGTAGATAATTTTGCAGCTTTATGACTTCATAAATGCAATTCATGAGCAGAGCTTTAATAATGAAAAAAGTCTGCTTATGCTTAATGCATTATGTTAACCAAAGGAAGCCATTATAAAAAAAAAAAGCCCAAACAGATGCGTCAAATTAAGCATATGTAGGTACAGAAATATGTTACCTGCTTTGTGAGCAAGATAAACTGTAGCAATCGTTCGTACAGTATATATAGATCTTGTGTACAGTCAAGGCCATGCAAAGCCTTTTGGCAGTGAAGAAGCTTTAGAGGAACAGGCAATATGAGACAGAAACCATACACTGTGTGCTGGCATGTCTTTCAAACCGAGTCAGCAAAATAGTGGGGATAAATGCCAGACGTTTGTGGATTTGAAAAGCAAACTACGTGAAATAAAAAAAAAAAACAGCGCAAATTTATACTATCTTGACTTTGCGTTGTATAGTAAACCGCAGAATGTCATTTATTATGGCTTAGGTTTATAACCTGTAATAAATATACACAGTAGTGAAATTCCAAATTCACTAATGAAACCTTTTTAAAAATCTGATTGATCAAAAACGATATACCGATACGTATGCTGATAAGTCAACCTTAAAGTGTTTAAGAAATCCCTGCATGTAAGTAAAATGTTATGTGCATTATTAACTATTTGCAAAAATTGTCCGTTACTGGAAGATTTAGTCTTGCCATGCTTAGGAGGTGTTCTTTCACTGTTTAGTATTCAATTTATCGTTTTCAATCCTGTTAGATGTTAGCTTATACTGTATGGAGTTTTTTCCGAGCACCACTAATTGCTATTCTGGGCAAGTGCCTTATAATTTCTCAGTGATTTATCAACATATGCATGTAAGTACGAATGAATTAGTGTTATTTAAATGTCTGTAAATCGGACATGAATTTCTATTTCAGTTTGGCCTAGGAAAAACATTTACACACAACTTTACTAAAAAAAAATGACAACTGATAAATGTCACTACTGCTTTCAGTTAAAAAATAAAAAAAGATGCTAGTAACTGAAAGTAAAATATACAAATAATCCATATAATATCCTTATAATCATATAAAGCCATATAATAATCCGAATAATTCTAACTTTTAGGATGAACTGCAAGCGGTTCTTGGAGGTGAACTCAGGCTTGTAAGCCTAACTGTATGTACTGTATAAACGGAGCTGTGAACCTGATTCTCCTGATTTGGCGAAGCATCTTATAGCTGTTGAAATGTGTGTGTTTTCAGTGACAATGACACTGAACTGCATAAAAACGTCACGCCTGGATTAGAATTAAGTGAGAGGACCTCAAGCAATACTTTGATTAAAAAAAAAACAGAATTATGATTTTAAAAACTCTACAACAGTCTTTAGAGTTTACTAAGAACGATGCAAAAAAAAAAAAAACTTCCAGTGACAGGAAGGTACTGGTAGCTGAAATAACTACTCATTATAACCATGACTGGAAAAAAAAACAAAAAACAAAAAAAACATCGCCTGGTATTTTTTTTCCCAGTCTTCAATTTTGTAGTCTCAGTGATCATGTGCCTGTATAGCTTCGGTTTCCTGCTCTCGGCTGACAGGAGTGGAACCTGATGTGATCTTCTGCTGTTGTAGAACATCCGCCTGAAGGTTGGACATTCTGAGATGCTTTTCTGCTCACCATGTTTGTAGTAGAGTAGTTTTACGAGTTACCATAACCTTCTTGTCGGCTCAAACCAGTCTGGCCGTTCTCTCTCATAAACAAGGTGTTTTAACCCACAGGACGTCCGGTCACTTGATTTTTTTTTGCTTTTCGCACTGTTTCATGTAAACGGAGATTGTTGCGCATGAAAACCCTAGGAGATCATCAGTTTCTTAACTCACATGATTGGCTGATTAGATATTGGACATGGAGCATATGTAGTTACAAGAGTAATAAGGACGTTTAAAGGGGAAAGGGGTAAGAGTAGGGTAAAGCATGCAAAATAAATAAATAAATCGAAGTGCTGTAGATGGCTGCATCTCATGTCATTGCTCAAATCAGTGAACTGCCTGTGAATAAACTACAGATGACAAGACATGTTAGATGCTTTGCATCAGAAATGCATCTCCGATTGCCTGATTGCTGCAAGAAAAGAGTGAATAAATTATGTAAGCCAGTGCATATGAACAAAAAGAAAACCAAATAAATAAGAGAATGGGTCCGATATCTGTCGGTAATGGAGCAGTAACCAATGAAGACTCAAACACCATTATATGCAGTCTGAATATAAGTGGTGTTTTACCAACAAAAAGCAAAGTAGAAATTAAACTATGCTGCAAACCACAACCATGGCGCTTGTGGTTTGGAACTTCTGCAAAATCAGAAAAGCATAGCTGTGAAAGAAGGGCAGAAGAAAGAAATGATTGGCTGATTGGCTGATTAGTAGACGAGGTAGGAGGGTTGGCCATTGTGGGATTGTGGGAGGGGCATGGGGAGGATGGTGAGTGGTGATTGGTTAATCAGGGCTGCTAGTCAGGCGGGGTGGCCGCTCTAGTCTGGTCACCTCGTTAAGGCGGGCGAGGGTGGCGCAGAGTGTCCGGATGACAGCGTGGGCATGGACGATCTCATGTGGTGGGCATCAGGGGGGCGCTCGGTGGAACGTGAGCGCGTGTACATGGGCCGTTCCATTTCGCGCCTGTCCGGCATGCCGTAATTCCTAAAAACAGTGTCATGGAGGAATAGAAACAGGTTGATTGGTGGAGAAGGTTAAAGAATTTAGTGGTGTGGTCACTTCCCATCATAAAGTTGAAGTAAAAAAAAAAAAAAAAAAAAAAGTACTTTCTTTGGTTAAACTGGAAATGCACGAATGTTGCAGGGATTGAGATTAGGCTAACAGGTCATCATTAGTTAGGCATTAAAGTTTTGGCTAAATCTAAATCCCAAATCTTAAACAGGTCATTGTATACCATTACAAAATAAAAGTTTAAAATAAAAGACAACATGATTGGATCAGGCTCAGTATAAGATGACACAAATACAGTATGGTGTGAGTTGCCCTGTTGGGTCTTACAATGAAGTGCTTTATTCCTCTTATACCACAGCAGTTTGTATTAAATTATATCAGAGCATACACCATGAATAATAACTCTTTAGAATTAGCACATTACTATGACCTGTGATTTGAATTATAACCAGCAATAGTGTCAGAGCTGCTGCTGTAAAATTAAGCAACACCTTCTGACCAATCAGAATCGAGAATTCAGCAGCACTGTGGTATAAATGGAAAAAAAACTCACTGTATTAAAAAAAAAAAAACAATAAACCAAATGGGCAAACACTACATACAACAACATACAACTAAATACAACAATTTAAAAAAAGATTTTTTTTAAAAACAGGAATTTACTGTAAATATCCAACGTTTCACATTTACATATAAAATCGTTTGACCACAGTGAAGAAGTTAAAACATTTAAACATGAAACACACATGACACGGAACGGAAACTTTAAGCGAATGAAAAGTTGTCCAGCAGCTCTTTGCACATCTATAAGCTTAACAAATGCATAAGGTGCACACGCCGTGACACACCAAATTTACCACCATCTCTCAGCGTCTCTTTCTTCGTTCAGCAGGGGAAAGAAAAATCATCCTGCAGTCGTTATATAACTTGAGGTCATGATTACAATTGCTAATGGTGTAGCACAATCATCTAACTTTTTTTTTTTTTTTTTATTAAAGGTCAAAACTCACGGCTCGACTATCATTATTTAATTACTGATAACGATTAATGACTTTATTAATGACTGGAGAATAATTAGCATTAGTTTGTATAAATTAAAAGCCATATCAAGGAATAATAATATAGAATAATATGTTGTAGCTACGTAACTTTTTTTGGAAATTCTTCCTAAGAATACTTTGGAACGTTTCTTCCTATTGACGAAGATCATCACTAACAAGACTAGTTACGTTAAGGTACACAATAAGCCTAAACACTGCGGAGTGAAAATTGTCACTATATAAACTGACTACTAGAGAGAGAGAGAGAGAGAGTGT
>JAOVYU010000032.1:12675204-12685319 GCA_025674565.1 Synodontis membranacea | reverse complement strand
TTTATGAGGACACATTTAGCCCTGCAACATGTTTTTTTGCTTACTAATTTTTATTACGTGTAGCATGACACCACACCAAACCAAATATCAAACAAAGCGAAGGAGTCGATTTCCCCTCCGATTCGTTCTCAGTAAACAGACTAAAAGGTGTGAATGGACACTTTCCATAGTACAGTGCTACAGTTTATTCACCGACAGCAGAAATAAAATCGGGATGTGTAGGAAAACGTGGGGAGAAAAAAAAAATCTGCAGTGTTTTCGTTGCGCGATCACCTGACACGACTCCCACGCCGTCCTCGCAGTCATAATCGGAAATCTCGCTGTCACTGATCCTGTGAGATCCTACACAAGAGCAGAGGGAAAAAAAAAACATCATACACGCTGCCTGCGGTTGTGACATTAAATCAGTTTCTGTTCAGGCTATTTTAAATCTATTATGGTCTGAGGTCTCAAACTTATATTGGAAATGCTAAATAAATTAACTGAACTATTAGACTGAGTATTAGAGATTACGGCACGTCCAAGAGGGTCTGAAACACTTGCGTTTTTTTTTTTCTCCCAAGAATGTGAACGAAAGTATTACAAAATATCGCATTATGACAAAAATTAAATATATATAGAGTCAAAAAGGCTGTTAATGCTACCAAACAAGACGGGGTTACGAAAGCACTTTTCCGCACCCTTAAACATGATCAATTTGAACGTATAGCGCGTTAATTCTCAGAGCTCGGAGATGGCGGGGAAAATATTTCACTGTTGTCCAGTCGACTGGTTCTGACATTTTATTCTCGTTTCTTTCCTTAGTTGAAGAAAACGTCATTACCTTTCACCGCATACAGTATTTTGACCAGGAGCCAAATAATTACTGACTGTGTGTGTTACTAGGAACATCTGTACACCTCATTCATGCAATTATCCAATCAGCACGTCACCTAGCAGCAGAGCAATACATGGCAGATGGACTGGTTGGGGCTACTGATGTGAGCGTTTCATGATTTCTCCACACTTAGCAGTGTCTACAATTTACACGGGATAGTACGTAAAACAAAAAACGTCCGGTGAGCAGCGATTCTTCGGGGGGAAATCCGTTCTTGATGAGAGAGGTCAGAGGAGAATGGCCTGGATGGTTTCGGTAGTCTAAGGCAGAGGTCTCCAATCTCCAGTCCGCGGACCGGTACCGGTCCGTGGATCATTTGGTACCGGGCCGCGAAATAATTATGGTTATTTTTCTTTCCTTAGTCTTCCGGATCTTATTTTGAAAAGCGACTGTTTCCGCCCTCGCCTCACTACCGCACTTGACTCTGGCACGCCGTTCCGCACATCAGTGACACAAGCTAACCCTTGAAAAAAAATGACCCAAAACCAAAATTCACTGGAGAGCTTTTTTGGGAAGGAACGAGCAAACGATGGGACAGCAGAAGGGCCACAGACCGCCAGCAAAAAGAAAGCTGCATTTACATGAAAATACCAAGATTCCTACCCAAGTTACGGGTTCATCGCAACAGGTGATACACAAGCTCCACACCCGCTACCTGAACCCCCGCGCCTCTGCCCGGTCCGCGGAAAAATTTTCATGCATGAAACCGGTCCGTGGTACAAGAAAGGCTGGGGACCTCTGGTCAAAGGTAACACAAATAACCACTCTTTACAACAGTGGTGAGCTGAAAAGAAAGCGAAAGATATCAAAACTTGAAGCAGATGAGCTACCACAGCAGAAGGCCATCTCAGGTTTTACTCCTGTTCACCAAGAACAGAAATCTACAGTGTCTTTTTGTGCGTTCTGAGATGCTTTTCTGCTAGTCGCGGGTGTAAAGGGTGGTTACTTGAGTTACCGGAGGCTTCTTGGCATGTTAAAGCAATCTTGCCATTCTCCTCTGAGGTACAGATATATAGTTGTTCCTAAGAAAGTAGGTCTTGTTTGTATATCCTGTCATATTGGTGCCATTGGTTCCATTGTAGACTTTTGGGAAACGAGGTTTTCCGAGCCTCATAACAAAGTTTGGATTAAACTGAGGTGTACTGTACGTAGTGCACGTGGAATATTTTTGTGAATACACTCCGTCCCCACTGCCCTGTTTTCAGCTGTACAAATTTGTCTACGGAGAAGCTGGAGCGAGAAACATCTTGCCCATATCTTTCCTGTATTTCTGAGAAGTAAACCAAGCAAGCAGTTTTTTTTTTTTTTTTTTTTTTTACAGCAATAGCAGATGAATAACACTTCTCTCTGTTTCTCAGACTCAGGATCCGTTTTAGCACTTCTTTTTTTGTATCAGTCAGATTTCACACGTACCCTTTCACGCTTTTTTTTTTTTTCTTGGTAGAAGGCAGGAAGAACAGTCCGAAGCAGACAGAGAGCGAGAGAAAACGGATGCTAATGCCCTATAGGTTTCTAAAGCTGGTTCAAATCTTTGAAGTCTGAAATTAAAATTACGATTAATTCTCTTGCAGTATCAATGGCTCATAGAGAGAGAGAGAGAGAAAAAATAATAATCTTCCAAAAAAAAAAAAACCAACAAAAAAAAACACACCAGAAGCAACTTCTAAAAGGGACAAACAAGAAACATCAAATGTAAAGGGGTTTATGTGTTTAATGGGAAACGATGGCAGCATTTTCTCTGGACCAGAGAAACACTGCGAGTTAATAACTTTCTTGTTAGTGTGTATTTTGGGGCATTAAAGTTAGTCGTGATGGAGCTGACAACAAGAGAAAAGCGCAATCCTGCTGCGGGGAATTCGGGGGAGGCTTGTAAAGGTGAAGTCATTTCGTTTTATATAAGTCGTTTTATTTAGCGTTATGTTTTCACAAAGACAAGGGGAAGAGTTGAGGGGGACTTAGAGTTGATCAACAGCGAAATGAACATGCAGTGCTTGTTACCTGAATTGTATGAATACGAGCCTTGAGCTGTGAAGACAATGAGGTCAAGAACAGGATCACACAAGAACGATCGGTCAACCGGGTCACACTACTTTCAGTAAATCTGATTTCTTTAAGAAGCGCGTGTCCTTATCAAAAACGTCCTGCACAACAGGCGACAACTTTGTAGTACTAATTTTAGTTTAAAATGGACTGATTATCCAGCGGCGTCTGTGATTTATTTTGTAATGAGTGTCTTGAGTGGATTGGCCGTTGCGTCCATGTACATTTCGTAGGTAGGTAGGTGTGACGAGAAACGAGATGTAATGAATGCTTAAGTAATGCGTACTCTGTAGTCTGCGCGTGGGACTGTCTCCGTGCATCGTTCTCCGCTGAAGGTATGGGGAACTCTTGGGCAGGGGCATAGAAGAGACGTCATGCATTTGCAGCTTGTACCAGTGCGGCTCGTCGTCCATCAGCGCTGTCTCCAGCTCGATCAGGATCTAAACGAAAACAGCAAAAGATGCAAACGCTGCAACTATTCCACGGCCGCAAGCGAAAAACTGTTTGAAAAGTGTTTACTATTTTACCTTTCTGATCAGGAAGAACACTAAACAAAAAATAGAAAAATTCAAGCCCACCTTGAATGTTGGCAATTTTCTGTCGGGCACAAATCATTTCTGTGCTGCCGACTTCGTTCATTCATTTTAACCAGGAACATGCTAAACCGTGAAGACTGCCAGCTTGTCTAGACAAGATGTTTCATGTCCGTACCTCTCCGAGGAATTCGCTCTCCTCCTCACGGACTCGCGCCTGGTCCCACAGCGTAATCTCCAGCATTCGCTCGCGAAACTCACGCCGATGCACCGGTGAATACATGAACGTCTGGTTCCACTTGGGCTCTAATGACTTCTTTACCGTTTTAGTTCTCCTCTTGCTTTTGTCACTGGAGGAACAATAATTCAAACTGCTTTTATTTACCACCATTGGTAGAAGGCAAGCCGGGACACCCCCCAAAACACTCTACAGACTCAAAACCTGACTCGATTGATTGGTTTTGAGACCCGAATAAAAGTCATGGAAAAAAAAAAATTGTTAAGATGGTTTCTTTTTATCTTTCTTAATATGTTAATTCTATTTTCTTACTGAAAGGACAAGCACAAACGGGGAAAAAAAAAATAATAAAATGGTGCCGCTATGGAGCAAACACAGCTTTCACGTCCCAAGAAGCTTCCTCTACCCTTACCTTCGGTCTGGGAGGAAGTAGATTTTGACGTAGGGGTTCCTTGGTCGTCCGTCTTCTCGCGACGGCAGGTCCTTGGCTCCCAGGATGGTGACAATGAGCTGGTGGCCCACTTTATCGTACCAGAGTTTAACCTGATCGAAGATCAAGACATCTCTGGAGTCATTGCTTTCTTAACAGGGCCACTAATATACACTATATACATGCATGTGTGCTCACTAAGATGTGATGAACATGAAGAAATTATGCATGTATGGATCTATTGAACTCTGTTACCAAACTGTGAAATGGTATAAAAAAATCCATAATTCAATCTATATCTTTGTTTTGTGGTTTAACACGATACAGCCTCCCAAGTTCTGATCACATTTGACAGATGTTGGGTCTTCATTGGTCTACATGCTATGATGAAGGCAAACCATGAATCGTTAACTATACTGGTATGGCGTAAATTCTAAATATAACGATTCCAAGCGTTCTTATCATGCTCTAGCGCTTAGTTGTTATTATTTGTGCTGTGTGTTTGTAATAAGCTTTAATTTCGAAGAAATTTGCTCTAAAACGAGCAGATTAACAGGCAAGGGAATGAGTGCACAGCGGAAATTGATTTCTCATGCAGTAGACAAACACGCAGAGGTCAGGCAAGAGAGTGAACAAAATGGGGGGGGGGAGAAGACATACGCAAGAAGATTTGGATCATTTCAAAATTTTGCTGCACCAGCGGGGAATTTTTTAGTCATTTTTGTGCAATAAAAGCCTAATCAGAGGAGCACAAAAAGCCACGAAGAAAGGGAATTTCACCAAATGAACTGCAGCACACTGCTCATGATATTACAACGTATTAGCACTGAAGAGACTGTTCATTTCTTGAAAGAGTCTGAAGAAATAGCTTGCAGGAAAACTGCCTTTCTGCAATATGAACCTTCACACATCACATCTGTGAAACACGGTGGTGGTAGTATCATGATTTGGGCCTGTTTCGCAAGACAGCAGCCCAACGATGAATTCTGAATTGTAGCGAATGGGTGATGCAGCAAGACAACACACATAAGCTAGCAAGTCTTTCCACCAAAGAATGGTTAAGGAAGAACAACATTAGAATTTTGGACTGGCTTGTCCTGACCTGACCTTAATCTGATTCAGAAATGTTTTGTGTGCAGTTCATGTCAGGAAACCCACAAAAGATCCCAGAGTTGAAGCTGTCCTGTACGGAGGAATGGGCTAAACTTCCTCCAATCCAACGTGCAGGATCGATCCACATTTACCAGAAGCGCTTAGCTGCAATTATTTAGCAATTAGCGTTCCCTTACTTTTGCCACTCACGGATTATGTAATATTGGATCGTTTTGGTCAATAAATAAATGACCAAGTAGATTTTTTATTTTTTTATTTTTCTCATTTGTTTAATTGAAGTTCTCTTTTTCTACGGTTAGATAGAGTATGCTAATTAGGCACAAAAGGAACCAAATATATATTTCTTTGTTGAATCTTTTTTGGGCTTGGCTCGTATAAACGCACTATAACCACGGCACTGTCGGATCATTGATTGCGTTTGGTCAGAAGATGTGCCAGCTATTTCAGACCACAGATTTGCACGTGCTGATACGTTATCAATTTTATAGCAAGAACTATTTCAATGAGACTTGTACGGAGGACGATATTGCTATTTGACCAAAAAAAAAAAAAAAAAAAGCCTAATCTAATTGTTGACGCTGATGTGGTGAATCAATCTGTACGGCAGAGCTTGTTTAGCATTTTTCGGAAACGTTTCAGACCTTCATAACAGAAGAAAACTTCCTTGTTCTCACTTCTTTGTTCAGTTTGTATCTCATAGTTTTTCCTGAGGTCCCAGGGTTCTATTCTATAATACTACAATACTATTGTTATTTAACAAAGACAAAGCGTACTGTAACTGTTGACATGGAGATGTTTTTTGTGAGATGATCTTTATTTATAATATTTATGGAAGAGGTCTTCAGTGCCAGCATTTTGCAAAGGCCTGTTACGGGACCACAGTTTGCTTTTTCGCCGATTCAAGTTTCGGTGTTTTTTTTTAATTGAGGGTGAGGAAAAAAAAAAGCAAGGCTGGCGATGAAATGACTTTTTTAAAGTGGCTATCACATAAGCGACGGCAGGAAGTCATTTTTTGCATGGGCGTTAGGAGAGACTAAAAGCGGACATGAGAGCATGGCGTGATGTTCATCAGTAACCTAAAAATTGTAATCGAATAAAAAAAAACAAAAAAAAAAAACCAGGCTGTGTCGTTATCGGAAATGAATTGCACTACATTGTCTTGGCGTGAATTATTTCCCTGTAATCGCGCAGCCTGTAGCGTGTTATTACTCACGCATCGGTGGAATATGATGGGTCACAAGTATGGCGTGTTAGACGATAGTTGCGTCTCTTAAAATAGCATGCAGATCATTCAAAAATCATTCCAATATTAAAAAAAAAAGAAAGGGTAGAGAATAAAGAAAAGTGACACTAAAATTACACAAGCAAAGGAAATAAACAGAAAAGCGCAGCCATTTCCTTGCTGTGCTTTTAGTAGAAGCGGGAGGTAAATAAGAGGATAAGGGGCACAGGGGTGAGTGTCTTTGTGGTAGATAGTGTAAATTACCTGAACCCTAGGGTTAAAAGGCTCTATTCTCCTACTAAGGCTTTGGCTCTGGGTAAGCAAAGTTGATGACAAGAACAAAACAAAGGAACAATGCAATGAAACTGAACCCAGAATGACAGCACCAGTGTTAGAGGAGCCGAGGAAGAGGTTCAGTCTAAGCGCTGCAGCGTACTGCGCAATTTCTCTTTCTTTTCTTTTTCTTTTCTTTTTTTTTTCTCAAGAAAGTTCAGGCCGGAGTTGTAGAGAACAACCAAAGACAATCAGCCGGAACATCTTCTGAATGCGCCTAATTAGCTTCTCATTTGCTTTCTTTCAGCCGGAGTCATTTTCATTTAGTCGATTCTTTGCCGTGACGAATCCTTTGCGTAACCGAAATGCTAAATATAAGCTGCCGTGCCTCGTCCTCCTGACTGCACGCTCGACAACAAATTACGATCGTCTCGGAGCGTACCGTTAGTGGCGCCCATGTAACATCGAAATAAATAAATAAATAAGCCAATAAACCGCTGGTCGAATGTGTCACAAGGTTCACGCTAGGACCTGCGCAGAATTCAGAAATTTAGACTGAACCTCCACCCGAGCGAACAACACACACATAAAAAACACATAAAGATAGTGTTACTCAATGCATACACACATATCCACATCTCAGTGGGTTAAAGACAATGAGGAGTTTGAGAAGATGCACGAGAAGGTTAAGTATTACGCGGAGGGTGATCGTAAATCCGTGTGCAAATCAACCATTTCGTAATTTTTACTCGACGTGGAACAGTGATAAAAAACGAATACTCCAACATGAAGACTTGAATTTCTATCAGATGCTAAAAATCGGCATTTTCAAAGGTTAGGCTCCTTTCAGCCTGAAATACTGTTCAGTGCAAAAGTTTTCACCCCCTTATAAGGATATATATAATGAAAAATAGTGGGGGGGGGACTCTATTTTGTTTGATTAGTATTCTTTTTTTTTCTTTTTTCTTTAAAAAAAAAAAAAACCTTACACAAGTACAGTACTACCAAACATGTCCTTGTCTTATGATATATTTTTAGTTTCCAGACCTGATGTGCCTGACAGAGATAGAGATATAGTAAACAAAAACCTAACGCACTAAATACGTTACATTATTCCTCTTCCTTAATTTCTCGTACGGGTGTGTAAACATTTTGCACTCGATTGTCCAAAAGTGCCCCATGTCTAGTTTAATCCACCTCGCATTTCCTTTATCTCTGTATCTTTGTCTTGTGTATTTGCAGAAATATTGCTCAAACTGCTAATAATTAAGATAAAGAGAGTTCATATTGTTTTTTTTGTAACGGAATTAGGAGAGAATTTAGAGCTGCGTTGCAACAATTTCAGCAAAACAGCAAACAAAACATAAGGTTTAAAGTATGCCGCGCTTTTAAACCGGACGTCGGTGAGTTACTTTTGCTTTGCGAATGTGTTACGGCTACGCAATTAGGGCACGGTGAGCGAGAGTAACATAATCGGGCCTGGGGTTTTCGCCCTTGGGTGAGCTCCAGCTCTGTGGCCGAGTGTAAGCACCGTGGAGCCGTTCCAAAACCTTATCTGTGTTTGAGTCGCCTTTGTTTGCCTCCCGAGTGTTTGCCAACAATGGCTAAGTACTTAACATGCTTGTTCTGTTCACTACCTACCGATGGATGACCCACCGATCCAGGCCATCTCTGCTGAATATAAAGCAATACACTTTTATCTAATACAAGGCAACAAAGAAAGACGTTCCACCCACATCTACGAGGCCTGAGTTTCCCAACAGCTTCCGAGCTCAGAGGTCGCTCTTAAATTGTAGAACGAGAATGAGCTTAAAATCCTTTCATGTTTCAAACAACGCTTCGTGTTCATGATAGAAACTCGGGTCATGTTGGAAAATAGTCCTTTCTAGAACTGCTGCAAGATTTAACCCTTTAAATGAATTTCTCTTAGTTCAAGAAGCTACTGAATAAAACGAACAATTCTAACATAATATAAAGGTCAGAATAGGTCATGACGTAAGGACGGCTATGAAGACTATCCATTTTGGTGGATACCACAGTGCTGTTGAATTCTCAACTTTGATCGGTTAGAAGGGACAGTTTCAATTGAAATCACGTTATTTAGTTATAAAATCAGGTTTTGGTTATTGCGCTCGTTTTAACCCATCGCAATTTCTATAGTAACGACTAATTCGCCGGGACTTGTTTGGCAGACGCTCAACACAACACAATCCAAATCTAAACATAAATTCTATTAACGACGTGCTTCTAAGTGAAGAAAAATCATGTCATCGCTGATATGGTGACGTTTTCTGCCAGGATATGTCGAACGTTTTATGGAAGTCAGAGAGTCTCCGGTGTCAGAGATTTGTAATAGCTTGTTTTCTGTACAAAGGAGGCTTCTCATCATGAAAAAATGTCTTGTTAAGTTTAAGATCGAGGCCAGCGAATATTTGTAGCTGCTATATCACAAGTAAAAAAATGAACTCACATGTATTGCATACATTAAACAACATTCCATATAACTATAAACGGATAAAAAGTCATTTGCTGTGATATATATAAATGGAATGAATCATTTTGGGATGAGCAGTTGATGATTATTCTTCCCATAAGAATAAAGTGTTAAATAAAGTTATGAAATTAAAATTGTTCATTATTAATTGATACTTCCGGCCCTATGAACATCTGTCGGCATGCACAGAATCAAAATCGAGTGGACCGCCGTGGAAGAAATGCGGGTTTTATATTAAAGGTGGCGGTTAAAATAACAGCCACTTTTTTTCCCCTCTGAGAAACCAAGTGATGCATTGTGGGAACTCACAGAGAGCTGCCCGGATAAGTACTGCGGTGCGTCTCGCAGCACGCCGGGGCTCATGGGAGACGTGATGGATATGGATGGCCGGTCCATCTTCTGCGACTCAAATGAGCTGGAACCTTCAGGTGGAATTTAATAAAGGTGGAGGGAACAGGGGAAAGAAGACAGAGAAAGCGATAAAGGGGTAAGAAAGAAGGGATTTTATGATATTCAGGAGATACACAGAGGTGCGTTGCTTGCATCCGGCCACACGGTGGCTACTCACTCGACTCCAGTTGTGTGTGTGTGCTGTCTGGAATCCTGGGGATGTCTCTGCATTGAGAGAGAGAGAGAGACAGAGAGAGAAAGAGTGAGACCTTTTAATGAGCTTTCAATGGCCCTATACATCACATTAGTCTCTATTAGAGTCTGGACCAATATGCTGCCCTGAAATCAGTTTCATTTGTTCTCAAATATCATGTGCACTTAAGATCTGAAAACACGGAGCTGATCCTACATCAGCACTTTGTCTTGTCTTTTTTTTTTTGGTCTTTTACTAGCACAAAGCAGGGTGAAGGTTGCCATGCTAAAATAGTCCTGATTTTGGAAGCTA
>JAOVYU010000032.1:12612528-12632682 GCA_025674565.1 Synodontis membranacea | reverse complement strand
ACTTCAACTTTTACTAGAGTATTTTTAAACCAAGGTATCTATACTTTTACTTGAGTAAAGAATGTGTGTACTTTTGAAACCTCTAATTATATTCCATACAGTATAGGCATTCTACATAATGCACTTTATTCATGATATAACACATAACCTAGGTCTATTCATTCTCTCTCTTTCTTTCTCTCTCTCACACACACACACACACACACACACACACACACACACAGACACACACACAACAAACCCACTAAATCTCCATTTACCACCCAAATGAATGCACATTCACACACAATCTTTCACACCTGAGCTAAACGGATAAACCCAGCACTTAGTGTCTCTTTTCAAACAGTACATCGTCAAGCTCAGCACCAAACTGGTGTGTTATATAGAAAACGCCACTCTGACACTTGGAGATACAGACTAAGGACATTCACAGGGAAGAACATTCCTATTCCTGTCATTAGTACACTTCCCCAGCCCTCCGCTCACTCTCCATCTTTTCAGGGAATCAGTCCCACTGACTGAACATGAAAGAATGCAGATGTCCCGACTGAGAAAAAGCAGAACTCCTCCCTCTCAGTCTTTAACTGTGTGTCTCTCTCTGTATGACAGGAACAGAGGTTATAGGGCTCTCTTTACACACATACATGGCCATATTTGGTATTTGGGTCAGATTGGCATTCTGTGGGTAGGCCATCGTGTCTTTTTTCTTCTTTTTTTTTTTTTGGCATTCCAATCCTGGGCACAGTGAATCTGAAAGTCACAGTCAGAGACTTGTAATGGTAATTTGTTTACATAAAAAATATACATCAAGTGACTGTCTGGCAAAGATTCTTTTCCTGAAAAATAAAACAAAAACAAAGACTTCTTGTTCAGGAAGTGGCAGCGTAACCTGGTGGACATTCTCAAAGGTACTTTCTACCACAGCTGTGCAAGACTCTAAGACGGATACGCATTTGTCCTAAAATATTTGTTAATGCTGCACATTTGTGATTACCATCGAGTGTCACACGAACAGTGACGGACGGAGCATGCTATCAAAACGTACTTCCAAAGCAGCATCACTACAACAGTGATTACGCCATCTTCAAGTGCGTCCTCACACCTCTGCGTATCCGTTAAGCATAAATTAGTTAGCATGTTCAGTGTGCCTGTTGGACTCTCAAAGAAACACATGAAACTACATTTCCTGCCTGAAAAAATGACTTGGATTGATTTATATGGATTTATACTACTGTGATCTTTATACTATGATCTTTTGTAGAATCTTAAGCTGTGGAGTGCCAGAGTGGTGAATATCTATGGACATCCAAATAAGAAGCCATTTCCTTTCGTTGCAAAAATGACAGCAGATCACGAATCATGTCTCTTTTTCATTTCAACAATGAAGCAAAGCTGTCTGGTTCCCTTCTTTAGGCTTGTTTGCTAAACCTAACCATGAAGTCTCATAATTAGCATTATAAGTCACTCAGTATATTCTTTTTTAAAAAGTCATTTTATTGTGTGTTGGTGCAAAATTATTACCTTTTCAATTGTATGTATGAGCCTTGATTTTTGAAGCTAATTAGTTCTTACTATCAAGTTTTAAATCAATAAAATTGCCCTATTCAAATAGACGTTTAGGCATTTTATATATATATATATATATATAGGATAGATTGATGTTAATAATTGGTGCAGGGTCTGAATAACAAAACATGATTGTTCAAAAAGGTCTGGTTCGAAAGCTGTGGGTTTGTTCTAAATTGTGAAGCTATGAGTGGATTCCTATTTATGCTCCCTTTTTCCCATAATGCATTCAATCTCTATGTCAAGATGCAAAGTAATTCTCTACGCCAAATAATTCTTGAGTTATTAATCAGTATGTATGGCATGATCACTCATGCAGCATTTTCTTCCAAGCTGTCTGCAACCTAAACGATACATCTTACTTGTGTACTACAATGCTTGCTTCTTTTATGCCCTGACATCCTACCCTCCCAAAAAAATATATATATATTGTTATTCGTTCAATTTTGGTATCAGTTCTGGAAATGGCATTGGAGTTAACATCCAAAAAATTTTAAATGTCTTGACATAAATTCTGACTACATCACTCAGAACTACATTTCAGAAGAACTCAGATGGAAAACTGCCATTTGTTCTGGAACTCCTTCAGCACAGTTGATGCTCAGAAAGCCCTGAGTGTGCCACTCATTTTTCTCTGGAGGAATAGCATTCTGAAATCCAGCAGCCTTAGAGTACTCTATCACAATGAAATTACGCTAAAACAATCTGGAGAGTTCGTCTTATCAGCGGTAAAAGAAGGCTTCAGCCCGGATTAGTTAGTCACTTCTCACATTCATGACAGAACATTGCACCTCGTCCCTCCTCACATTCACATTTTTCTCATTTTCTTGTTCGTCTTTGCTCCAGTTCTCTCCATCTCAGGTTCCTGCCCCAGATATATAACCGCCTTGAAAGAAAGAAAAAAAAAACACAACAAATGCTGTTCTCATCCCCTGGCTTTGTGAAGATGAACGCTATGTTCTGTCTCTGGCACCAGCCAGTTCCTCGGAGACCAAAGCTGAGCTCTTAATTCTGCCTGCCTGCCCTCACAGCTCCCTCCACACACTCCTCACACACTCCTCACACTCTCAGCTCTCCTAGATACACAGGCCACCAATGCAGGCCATCGTCGGACACGCAGGAGGAGCAGAAATCTCTGGCTATGTTCACGCTAATATGCTTTAGTTTTAAAACGCATCACTTTTGCTACACACTTTTGTACACTTGGCACTATTGCACTTTTGTACACCCGGCATCCTTATTACTCTGGAACACTACTCTGCATTAGTGCTATTATTCGAGTGACCTGCAACTAGGCAACCAACTGCAGAGCAGACAATCTGCTTCCTGTTTATACTGACACGTGCATGTCCAGGGTACGTGAATGGTCATGTGACATGTTTTCAGGCGTCTTAGCATTAGAGGCAAGGAAAACGTTGTTTTCCTTGCCCCTGTCTGGACGGAGAATGTTTTCATTTTAAAATGCCATTTTAAAACTAAAATATATTATTCCGGACATAGCATGCAGTTTATGTCTTTCAATATTAAAAAATTATATTGCCGCTGATAAAAAAAATCATACCACAGCACTGTTGAATGCTCATATCTGATTGGTCGGGAGGTGCTGATTAATTTTCTATAACAGCGGTGTTTAATGTAGTGAAGAAGTGGAGATGCTTATTTAACATTTAAAGAAGGAGTCTCCAGTATCAGTGCTTTGGAACAGTTTTCTGCTGTGAGAAAGTCTTCAAGACAGAGAAATTAGTGCTTTTTTTTGGTTTCATGACTTACATGACTTACTTGAAACATTAACTAAGTTGTCTCGTGGACATTCCGCTGCATTAAATGTTACAATACACACTTAAAAACTAAAGTCATTTATTATTAAATGAATTTGTAACAGAATTTATAATTATAATAGCTGGAAAATTAATGTGGTGTACGAGGAATAAAACACTTTGGGGCCTGCTAACTTAGGAAAATAATCCACTTTGGCAGCGTGGATTATCGTCCTATAACAGCACACACAGTCATGTTTTGTTCTTTACAGTACATACTTAAAATTCTCAAGTAACCAGAAAGAACCCTTAAAAATTATACAGATATCTCCACGCAATTATTTTCTTGCAATGTTTATATCAAAACTCTTCTTTTGCCCTGTGTCTCATTTAGATAGAATGGATAATCCATCATCCCCACTATTGATTACACAACATTGCTATTGTGACACGGCCACAAGAGTACTGTAAGTCCACTGCAGTAGAGAATATTACGACTACAATTCTGACGTATCTCTTCTCCTTCCCTCCTCTTCCATTTTCTCTCACTCTCTCTTTTCTTCTCTCTGAAGTGAAACAAATGTATGAGTAGAACAAATCTTAGGCTTTTTAATATCTCAATGATTGTGCGAGACACAATAAGAGAAAAAGTACGGTTTTATGTATCTCTATTCAATCAATTCAGCAATTAAAGCCAATAATGTCAGTACTTCTGCCTTATATATATAATATATACTCAATGGCTTCCTAACAGGGGTGGATAATTCCATTTGGGGTTGAATCCCAACCCGAATCACAATATTTCTGGTCTCTTTTAGAATGTAGGCTAGTTACCAAACTGCATATTTTTTACATTTTGAATTTCTCTTTTTTTGTACCTGATTAAAGACAACGTAGCAAGAATGAAACCAAATTATTTTTAAGTTATTATTTTTAATTATTATCAAAATGCAAGTGCAAATTTATTAACTGAGGAACAGTAAAAAAAAAAATGTAGCAACTGCTACGATGGCATAAATATCAGATTTAGGTGGTCAGAACACAAGTATAGGACAAGGAATAACATGAAAAGAAGTGCATTTCTTGAACTTGCACTAGCAGCAAATAAGAAGGAGGTTTCAGTGCAAAGAAATGCATATCTTTCAATTAATCAGACCTCAAGTATACTGTCTGCAGTGTAAAGAATGCAAACTTAAAAGTGCACTTCTGTGTCCAAAATAAGTTACATCTCCGTCATGCACAGTACATCTAATGGCCATTGTCAGAATAGAGAGTATGCATGTGAAGTCACCGTGGGTACACATACTGAGTGGCAGAAAAGACTGCTGGTGGCATTAGCGCTCAGCTTGAATGGTGGGAAAACACAAATGATTTAATTATGCGATCTGTATGATCACTCTGAAAAGCCGATCATATGACAAATAAAGATCGTCTACAACAGCCCTATTCAATAGGCGGCCCACGGGCCAGAACCGGCCCATCAGTCATTTTGGACCGGCCCGCTGACTACCTCTTATTTATTAAATAGCTGCGACTTAACTGTGAGCACAAAAATGCACATATTTTTTATTGAAAATGCAGTGGTGCTTTGTATTAATGGGGTACAATACAAGAAATACAGGGAAATGTGCGACCCACTGGCAAAAGCCGTATGACAATTTGGCCCAATGAAAAATTTAATTGAATACCCCTGGTCTACAATATAAGATCTTCCTATTGCTCACCCCTACTAGCTAATCACTATGTATGTGCCCTACCCAGGATGAGAAATGCTTTGTACACCCAAACATATCGTAATATACAGTATGTATCGAACAACATTAAATTGCAAGAGCGGAGCCAAAACTATTTTAGAAATTTCCATAAACTTACATTTTTTTAGTGAGTAAAGCTGAAAAGTAAATTCCTCAATCCATGCTTAGAATTTACAAGCCATTTTTAGCTGCTATTTAAAATCTCGTTCAAAACTTTTCCTCGTCACTTAAGTTCTCTCCCCTTGCTCACTAGACACAAGACTGTATTTCACAAGCACCTTCTCAATTATTGTAAAAGAAATATATCAGCCTGTGTAATCACCTGCCACAGCTGTCACTGATAAGCTGCATGAATCTACAGTCTGGGCTAGAAAGAAATCAGCCCCAGCCTTGCTTTTTCATACCAGTCTGTGTATTAGTCTAATGACCAGTGGTGGTGCTGTAGTGCTGGAGTCCCCAAACATCCAAACTAATCCACTTCAAAATGTTCCTTAACAGTAAATAATACCATATGAGGGCCAAACATAAAAATATTTGTCTTTTTTTTTTTTTTTTTTTAGAAAATGACTCGCTCATTTACTCCATGTGCCCCTGCTACCAGATCTTCAACGAAGTCCCAACCGCATTAAATACGTGTCTGTAAGAATAACACTGAAGTGTCGCTTGAGGTCAAATTCCGACTTCGCCACAGTGTTTAATAATCCGTTCAAGTGAACGTGTCTGGAATTTAAGAATCTCTTTAAAAAGCCCTTGTGTTACTAATAATAAATTATACCTCAATATGACCACTTATGTAACTAATACTGTCCTAAATCCTGGGAATGTGAACTTCAGAACAGCCACAAAAACCAGACCTTCACTGCTACTCTGCTGAAGTTTGTGTCCCCTTTCTCTTACTTGTCACTCAGCTCCAAAATGTTGTACTACACTGGGCATCCTGAGGGCACCGGGTGTCCACTACAGCAGTTTTCCAGCCTGCGATCTGTACATTTGAAAACATCGACGGATGGATGACAGCCCCTATTAGGAGCAACTAGAAGGTGAGCAATGCATAATGCATGAGTCTGGAGAGGGGAGCCGAGTGCATTAGACTCAGGGACAGAGTGAAACTTGACAGAGATCAGAGACCTGGCTTTAGTAAAGTAAAGAGGCGCAATCCCGGCTTGAAACAAGCTCACAGAGGCCTAGCATTAATCCTCACATTCTGTTCACTTCTTAGCAACGGACCTCTTCTCAGACCACCACTTCCCATTTTAGAGCAATATAGACTCAGTAAAGGCTGACAATTTATATTACATTATCTACAAAAATTGACCCAATGTCTGATTGTGTATTGTGGGTTTTTTTGTTTGTTTTTTTTTGGATATTGAAAGGTGATCGTTAAAAAGTGATTCTGCAATGACAGTATAATTTGATAAAAATCAGTTGGCAACAAATTTCATTTTTGAATAATGGGTCTACGTTATAAAGCACACTGCAGCACATCAAGTCACTTCACATCACTTCCCATCACAAGGCAAAGCTACTTGAATCAATTGGCTTGTAAGTACTTCCTGTTTCTTGCTACTCTTACACACTTCTATTGATATACTACCTTTTGATAAATGCTACACTGTTACACTTCCTTAACGTATGCAGTATACACTGTTAATCGTACTGTCACCAAGTCGCCATATTGCTTTCAATTCGCATCAAAAGTGCTGGGAGTCGATTCCCAAAAATAAAAAAGTCAACTACGATTCCAGGCACTGAAAACAAAAGAGTCAACTCCAAAGCTTTAGAGTCCATTCCCCCAAGACGATCTTTATTTTGAATTTGACTTGTCGGAATTGAACAAAGCAGGGGTTGACCCGCTCCCAGCGATCGAGACCACTGGTCTATTGGTCACACTGGCATATAGTCATAAAAGAAAGCGTGCAGTAATAGCAAAAAATCATATACAGTAAACCCTCGTTTATCGCGGTTAATCCGTTCCAGACTCTACTGCAATAAGTGAATTTCTGCGAAGTAGTATTTCCGCATAGTTAGAGCATAGACCTGTTTACGACCTTCTAAATACGGTTTTTAACATTATTAGAGCCCTCTAGACATGAAATAATAACCCAATTTTCTGGAAAAAAGTTAATAAAAAATAAAAATAATAATAAATATAATAAAAATAATAAAAAAGTTAATAAAAAAATAATAATTGACTCAAGACAACCCGCATTTTCACTGTCTCGATCAACTTTTTAATGAATGTACTGTATTTGAAAAAAACGCGATAGAGTGAAGCCTCGAAATTCGAACCGCGAAGTGGCGAGGGCCGACTGTAGTCTAATTTTAGAAATGCTTGATATAAGCATCGATAATATTCTCATGCTGTGGCAGATAAATGTCTGTTAAATGTCTGTGACATTGAATCGTACTTACTGACATTTTGTTTAACTGAGCCTAGTTAAAAAGTTCTGTAATGGTATTAGTTTAATATAATAATCCGTAGCTGTAGGTCTAAATGAAAGAATTAAATAATAATAATAATCCTTAAACTGCAAGTTTACAAAAGTAATAAAAAAAACACATCAATATCAATAAAATAATGAAATATAGACTGCATATTGGCCAAAATATTGTGCATTCTGGGGTTCTTTCAAATTTTTATAGTAGATGAAACATAAACAATTTGTGTAGGGGTTTTTTTCATTCTTGGTGGTTAGGTAGGTATATTAATAAAAATGGGATAAAGAGAATGTAAAGGGGCTGAAATAATCAAAGGGGGGTTTTTATTCACCTTGACAGTCTTCTCTCTTTGGGACTGACCCAAAAAAAGAAGAAAGAAAACAACGAGTCGTCTTGCTACGTGGCAATCTCTGGACAAAATGAATGCCTTCATTTTTTACTTAATACTATGTAGTGTGTGGTGGGTGTGAAAACACTGCATTAATCTGACTAAATACCCAGTGGGTGATTACAATTTAGACTTTGAAAAAAAAGAAGACATGCTAAGACCTACAAACCTGAAGAAGAAAGACTCTGGAAGCACTGTGACCTACAGGACGTAGAAACGGAGTTGCATTTCACTCTGTTCTGTCCGAAAAAATAATCACATTAGAAAGGAATACTGGCGTAAATTCACAGCCGTCATCTCTGAGCACTGGGCAAAATCTCAGCTGTGTTTTGGATGAACATGAAGGTAGGGCTCGTAGTGGATGGTAGCTTCGTTCGTATTCACTCTTCGTCAATATAAGAAACACAAATCACCTCCAATCGAATCTTCTATAGCTACGTGGGCAACCGCGATGTCGTTGTTGATCGGTTAAATATTAACATCAAGGTAAACACTGTAGGGTGAAATTTATACACACCTGACCTGATTACGTTAACTGGTTCATTTGTAATTAATTTTCCGGTACAGTGATTCAGTACGGTTTTTTTTTATTATTTTTCAGCAATTTTTCAACATCGCTATCATAGAATGGTACTCTCGCTTGACATCACAGTCTCTGTGTGTTTGCGCGCTCTTAAATCAAGTCATCAGTCGTAATTTTGTGTTTCTACAATAATTAATCACACTGGGCGATCGCGAGCGAGACATCGCCGAGGGGGAGGGGGTGGGACTGCAACGAACTTTCTCTTTCTCTCTCGCTCATATTAATACCTCTGCCAGCGATCGCAAACACCCCATCCCCCCCCCCCCCCCAAAGGCCGGCGAACTCTTGCTCATATAAGTACCTCGGCCCGCGATCACAAAACCCATTCCCAAAATGTCATTTATTTGGTCATCATATCAATATTTTAGAGCTCCCCCAAAATTTCACAAATTATGTTTCCGGGGGAGCTCATGTCACCACTAGGGGAGCCATAGCTCCACCTGCTCCCCCCCTAGATCGCACCCTGCTATATATTCATCTCCTCAATCATAGAACTAGGCAAATGGGTCAATTTTTCAAAATTGAGTTATTGTGTTTTCTAGAAAGGCGAACATATTGAATATATGCATGTTTTTTTTTTTGGTTGTGAAAAACTGACCCATGTTACTGGTTCTGTAATGGAGGGCAACACTATGGAGGGTCATATGACACAAAATATCATCAACGTCCCTCCATTCTCTATACCGCTCATCCATAAGGGTCGCACGAAAGCTGGAGCCAAAGCCCATCTGACTTCGGGCGAGAGGCAGGGTACACCCTGGACAGGTCGTCAATCCATCTTAGGGCTTCACAGGCTTTTAGTTTTCAATAATCAATGACTTGATGTATCACTGCCGGTGATTATACAGTAAGACCATGTGACGCAAACATCTGAGTTTATAGAAAATGCAAGCCACTAGAAGCTCGCTCGTCCTGTGGTATCTGTAATACTGTTAAGATGTGTAATACTGTTCAGACGTTTAAAAAAAACTGATTACAGACATGCCCTGATAAACTAATCCAATCTGGACAGAGCTGTAGTCTGAGTGTGGCGGCCTGGGAAAACTCTCCAAGTGCAGACAGTAGAGTTCCATGAACTGAAATATGCTTCTCTTTCACATATATAAGAAGTAAACCTCATCCACATGAAGGTCTCCAGTCTAGTCTCCTGATTAGGTAAATTTCAGGTTTGGTATTTGACCGAGCCTCACAGTCACTCATGCCCACTTCAATATGGCACGTCAACCAACGATTTGATCGAAGCCTGACATTCCCTGTTTTTAGAAAGGCGCACTTTGCTAGGAAGCACTTAGCTAGCAAGTTGGCAATTAAAACATCCTTGCAGCCATGTTTGCTGAAGCCTAGACAGGCTAATAAAAACATTTACATGTTGCTTGGTGAAATACACTGCATTCACGTCTACTAAAAACTAGTTCAAATACCTTCATACGACACAGCTAGAAAAGCCGCCACAGGAGGTCTGCATTTTGTACATACAACGTCTGCTCTCCGAAGCTAAATATGCTTCTGCGTCGTGCTTAGCAAACAAAATGACATCTCGCTCTGTCTGCTTCGTTCAGAACAACACGCGCTTGATGGATCGTCGAAGAAATTTTTCAGCGCTTTTGTGCAGAAGTTCAAGGAGGCGCTCCCGAGCACAGCAGACAGAGACAAAAGCGGGGCATCAGCGGAGAACAGGCTTTCTCTTGCGAGCATACAAAGCAGGGGACACATTATAAATCTGAGTCCCTAGAGGAAACACGCATCTCCCTCTCCAGACAAAGCATACCACTCAACGCCCATGACTCATACCCTGTGGTTATTCCAGCACGGTTTCGCATTGAAAGGCTCGAACCATTTTCAGAGCCGAAGATCTGGGAAGAAATGGAACGGTGGGCACTGCGGGCTTTGTGGCTTTTAAATGCATGCACAAATTGAAGTGCACGTCTTTGTGTAACTCCTGCTTGTGCTAGGCATCCGTGCACATTAATGAAATGTGTGCATCCTACATCTAAAGGGTCTTCGCTGTAGCTCTGACACACACAAGCATGCACACGCAAAATATCGAAAAGATCTACTACAGCATCTTCTTACAATACAAGTAACCCGAGAAAGACACTGAGTGGCGTTTAAACATCATCTTTAATAGAAGCTGCTAGGGTAGGAAATCAAACGTGCACAGAGGAAAAGAGAGCACTTCAGTTCTGCAAGCACTGAGAACTGAGACTAGTCTCCTGTCAATACAGTGCTCACAATTCAAGGTGCAATTCATGGCACTTTGTATCCGTATTCATGGACCACGCTCTCTAAAACTCCTCCTCCTCCTTCCTCCTTCCCATTTCGGCTATTCCCAACTAGGGGTCGCCACAGCAGATCTTTTTGTCCGCACGTCCGATTTGGCGGAGTTTTTACGCCGGATGCCCTTCCTGACACAACCCTCCCCATTTATCCGGGTTTGGGACTGGCACGCAGGCATACACCAGAGTGTGCACCCCCTTGTGGCTGGGTCTGGATGTCTCCCATCCAAGTACTAACCAGGCCCGCCGCTGCTTAGCTTCCGAGAACAGGCGAGATCGGGCACCCCCAGGGCAGCATGGCTGTACGACCACGCTCTCTAAAACTGCTCTGCACAAAATCTATTAACATCTTATGTACAAACCCCAGCGCGAGTTGTTTGTTGCACACGACAGCAACCAACACAAACAGATGTGGGGGGGGGGAATGTTCCGTGATTCCCAAATATTGCAAAAAACCAAGCAGGCTGCTCATTTCAGTACATACTGTAAGAGTAGATATCTGCCAAAAGTTTAGTTCCGTACTACAATACTCTACACCTTAAACCCGGAAAGAACTTTCCATTATGTACATTTAAGACCAAACATGTGCAATAAGTTTAATACATTAAAATACATTAAACAGCTGGATCAGTGCACATCTGCAAAACCTGCACAAGAATTTTAGCTAACGCAGAAGGATCTGCATGATATTGCAAAGAAATCAAAGAGACTGTCATATCCTACGTGCTATACGTTAACGGGAATGGCTGGAAAATGGCAGAAATGATGAGAACTATGTCACAGAATACTTGTGATCTGTCAAGCACAGCAGCGCACACAGCCACTCACACATTCATGCGGCAGCAGAGCTTTGGAAAGCCAAAGGGTTCATACAGCACACACCTCAAAAAAATGTTTAACATCACCAAAAATGTTTAACGTGTACAAATTACGTATAATAGAGACAGCTACGAAAACACAAGGCAACATTCATGTGCACAAATGACAACAACAACAACCAAATTCTCACATGCTGACAAATAATTTTTCATTTTAGCGTTGAAATTTCAAAAATATGTTAAGGGAACATCTATGCAGTGTAGCTAACAAGTATAGTTTGCATAACTGGCTAGGGTTACAGATAAAAGTTATAAGCCTCTCGTCTGTATTCCCTGCAAAGCTGCTCCACAATAACACATGCACGCGCAGTGCCAAGGCTAGACCGCCTGAGTGCCTGCAAAAGCGTAAGCCTTCAGTCACTATAAATACCTTCGTATGTAAACCGGCTGGATGTATTAACACACATCGTTTGATTTTTTTTTTCCCCATAAATGGAACCTGAGATACCACCTCCAGACTGGAAATCACAGCGCATTTCTGCAATGTGCCCGAGTTCTAACTGAAACGGTATATATGCAGAATTGGACAGATTTGGTTTTTCTTGGGAATGCAGTGGGCATTTCAAAAGGAACATGAAGTCAGACCTACTCGTCCCCACAGAGGACTCTTATTGCTTAATATTTATTTCTTCCACATTCATGCATAGACATTAACACGGTCAACAGAACAGAAGCGGTTTAAGGGAAACAAATGTTATCAATAATAGATCACAGACACCAGAAAAGCGTCATACCCCATGAAATCAGACTTAAATGCACTCAACACTTAAATGCCTCACAAACATGATGACTGTGTCAATGACGGTATTGTGACGTGTGATCAAGAAGAAAAAATGTCTCTTTGTGCTATAGTCTTTTTTTTTATACAGTATTCAATTCTGTTCATAGCAAACATTACTGTATATCCAGGCCTGCTTATAGTGCAGATTGACACACACAACCCATGAAGTGTAAACAGCTGTTAAGCAAAAAAACAAACAATAAATCATTTCTACAATCCAATATTGTAGTAATAATAATTACAACAACTTTTCCATATTCCATGAAGTTAGCCGGTCCCTGACCGTAACTAATAGCCAGAAACCCTGTACATATAAGACATATGTCTGTAATCAGCCACAAAAGTTTTAGTGGTTTAATGGCAGATCTAAAATGCAGCAGTCCAAACACAAGAGGTGGCCATGGGATTTAAATTGTGTTATTATTTAGGTATCTGACGTTTTTACAATCCAGAACGGATCTTAGCCCATATGTCATTATTGGCCGGGGGGATGGGGGGGGGGGGGGACTGTAATTAACTAACCTTAATGAACCCTGGATGGATTATCAATTTGTACTGCATTGCCTTAGGCCCAAGATCTATAGATACATATATATATGATCTTGAGAGAGAGAGAGAGAGAGAAGAATAGATGGACAGACAAATAGATTATATAATTTTATATAATATATGATGATATAATCATATATAGGGAAATACTTGCTCTTACTCTTGTGTGTTGATCAGCGATGTGATTAAAGGTTTGGGCTGGTGGGCTGCAGTACAGCTTTAGATTTCAGATTTCATTCTTCAAGGTTCAAGGTTGCTTTTATTGTCATTTCAACAACATTAAATAAAAATGAAATAATGTTTCCCCGGGACCATGGTGCTACAGTATGGAAAAGTATATATAGTATACAATACAAAAAAACGCAAGATCGTACGTATGCCACATAGAGACAAGACAACTGCACAAAGTGCACGTGTGCAGACGTGCAAAAAAACAGTAAGTAGCTACACAAACACGAGACGAGTGCAACAAAGACAACAGACAGTACATATCGTCACCTGGCTAAAATAATCGCCTCAGTCATTTTTTGGCAAAATTGACTTTTTTTTTTTGCCTAAATCATCTCCTCAGCATGCTGGCCACCTATGGTAAAATTGCCTACACCCTCAGTTGACCAGGTAATATGATTCTACCACTTTAGGACAATGGCCTAAATGTCATATGTTCAAGTTTTTTTGTGTTTCCTGAAAAACTTGGAAAAATGAGTTAGGCGATTATTTTAGCAAGGTGTCGATATACGAGCAGCAACTAACGCGTAGCAGAAAAAGTTTGTGAATGGCTGTTGTAGTGTAACTGCTCAATTAGCACAATTCAGATTCTTATATAACAGAAAGAGAAGAAAAAGTCATGTTTTTTCCCCCACTGAAAAAGTCGCGCACAATATGTGCATCGATGTTTTTTTTTTGTTTTGTTTTTTTTACACTATTGACTTTAAATACGCAGTGCGATTTTGAGTCATTTATGATCCTAATGGTCTTCCACATGAAGCAGCAACCAAACGTAACGTGCGACTTGCTTATTGTGAGCACCAGAGGGGAAATCGGCTTCTCTGCCGCACCGTTTCGTCAGAAAGCCAAATGCATTTGAACTGCATTAACCAGGTCCGGCATCTCCCGATCGATCCACACATCCACTCTCTCTCTCTCTCTCTCTTTCTCTCTCTCCATCTCTCTCTCTCTCTCTGTACACTAGCGAAGCAAAACTGCACATGAAAGGCTTTTTTTCTTTTTTCTCTCTAGCGGGATCGCTTACCCGATGTTCCCGAGCGCCTGCTCCAGCAGCTCCGTGTGTAAGATGTTCTGGGGCGGCGTGAAAGCCCCGTTAAAATGGGACAGAACCGAACTGCAAAACTGACGCAGCGTCTCAAACTGCATCCTCCTCTCTCCTCTCTCGAGCGCACGTTTTCTTTCTTTCTTTTTCTTTTTTTTTTTTTTTAGGCTACCTTCCCTCCTTGGTTCCTGTAACACACGATGCGTCCGAGGTTCACGATCCTCTTCCAGTCCCCGAAACGCCCCCCCTCCAGCCTCCCCTCCGCCCCAACGCGCGCACTATCTCCAAGGAAGCATCAACGCAGCGTCGCGCCTTGAATCCCGTATCCCTCCTGATCTCACTGTCATGCGCTGGACGACGCGGTGCTCTTCGATCATCGTGCTCCAACGAACTCCGTGCAAACAGAAAAGCATCGAGTCAAGAACGCCCGGGTTTGACCGCGAGGCATTTCCGAAGTAGCTATAGGACGGGGGCAGCATCCCCAAAAAAAAAAAAAAAAAAAAAAAAACCACGGCATTTCAAACCCCCCTCCCTTCCCCTTCCCCTTCTCCTCCTCTCCACCTCCCTGCTACTCCTCCTATAACTGCGAGCGCTCGGGAAAAACGCGCAGTGGGCGTGCGCTCTCTCCGACTTTACAGCGCGCACCCTGTGCACCGTGCCACACGATCCTGGAGCGCCCCGCGCGCGCGGACACGCTGTAGCCAAGCCTACTCTAAGGGTTTCTCAACAAATTAAAAAAAAAAAAAAAAAAAACTTTTTTATTAAGCTTTCTATCCGGTTTGGTCTTCGGTTGAAACGCATGAATGGATCCTTGCATCCATTTGCGTATTGCTTGCGTTTCTCGTGCCATGAAGTCCAGTGGCTCTTGCGCAATTAGTTTGACGCAATTAGACTCAAGTTTGACCATGACGTCACAGGCTGAAACTGGAGGAAGGTTTTTTTTTTTTTTTTTTTTTTGGGCAGCATGGTGGTGCAATGGTCAGCAGGGTTTGAACTGACCGGACAATTAGGGCTTTTCTGTGTGCAGTTTGAACGGGTTTAATTCCAACAGTCTAAAGATCAACTGGCTACTCTGAACTACCTGTACGTGTAAATGTGTGTGTGCGAATCTGTTGTCTGTCTCTGTGTTAGCCACCCGTGACATGCCCTGGTGTACCTCGCCCCAAAGTCAGCCTGGATTGGCTCCAGCTTCCATAAAACCCTAAAGGCTATATATATAAGCCTTATATATAATGGATGGATGGAAGTTTTCTTGTGCAACATCACCCGTTTTATATTATGTAATTAAGAGTTGCAAAAAATATAAAATACAACCAGGATGGCGATTTTGTTCTCATGTGACGTGCCATAATTCTCTCGAACTTTTCAGCTTCACACTCGGCTTTGTAGAAACGTCATATGTCACGTTTCACACTTTTTTTTTCTTTTTCTTTTTTTTCTTTTTTTTACATTTTATATGTTTTATTTATGTATTTACGTATTTCATATATCTTCAGAAGGTAATTTTTCACGTCTGAGACCCATGTGGTTTCTTATTCCATGCATCCATCCATCCATCCACTGATTTTCAGTAAACACTTTCCCCTTTCCCAGGGATACTGTTGATCCGGAGTGGACGTGAGCCGGGAATACACCCTGGATGAGACGCCAGTTCATCATCCGCTGTTTTTTTTTTTTTAAAGGATGTTACGCTTATTCTCCAATGTTGCACAATATTTAAAAAGTGTCCTTGTTTTTTTTGTTTTTTTAACGAAGCAGCACTGAAACAAGGGTTTCTGCAAGTTCTGTCATAGCAGTTTGAAAATAGTTGCTGATCATTACTTACTGTATGTATATCGTCACAAATTTAAATTAAATAAATAATTAAATAAATAAAATCTTTGACAGTGGGAAATCCAGTTCTGCTTTAGTTTAGAGGTGTGATGCGGGTTTTCATAGCAAGGTGCGTTTGCGAGGACTTTGGATTAGGATTTGGGCATAAGTAAATAATTTTGTCTGATTTTAGCAAATTACAACAAGAAAATAAGAATTCAAAAATGTGTGCCTGATTACACTGACAGAAAAACTAAAGCTTTTTGATAGTAAAACAAAGTAAATTTATACCATTTAAAACTAGTAGGCCAGGTTAAAAAAAAAATTATAATAAAGTGTATACTTTCATACGAGCCATTAACCACTACTGTGGAGAGCAGCATCACAAATAAACTCAACGCTGAACACAGGTGAACCAAAATAGGAGGGAAAATATATTTCTTTTTTTTGGCCTCTGGTTGAAGCTGACCTATAACCTACTGTACAAGCAAAGGCTTCATCCTCAGAATAGATTGCACCAAAGTTCTCGCCGTTATCCCACAATCTCCTCCACTACACCTTACTGGAAATGCACAGGAGCTACATTTCAGATAGTGAATTAGCTTTTTCCGCAAAGTGACTCGAGCTCATCCTTGTGCACAAAGCGTAGACTAAAGGCTATTACGTAGTGTGGGATGCCAATGAAGGACAAACCCATGACCCATATAGAGCATTGCGTGACTTAATGTAGGTCAGCCAAGGAATTAATATAGGAGAGTGAAACAAATTACGCAACGAGAAATTAGTAGACAAGTCCAAGAATTGCCCTAGAAATAAACACAAGTTGATATATATATATTTTTTTATGTCCTGTATTTAAATCGATTCAAGCTAGGGCTGAAGACATTGTGCAACCTTGTCTAATATAGAAAAAACACAGCCGAAATGGATCGCGCTACATTACTGTGTACAATGCTAAATGATAGATTGGACTGATAGGAAGTAGGCCACATTTGAATCGTCATTTAATCTTGGCTGGGGGAAAAAAAAAACACTAAGATGGATTTTTACTGATAAATCATTGCCATTAGCACCATAGTTAACGGCGAAGTAGAAAAGGCAGGAACGGTATGTTTCACGTCATTAAAATGTTAAAATAAAATCAATTGGAATATCTTAATGAGCCTTTTCCATCACTAAAGCATAGATGGATAGTTATAGTTCTAGTTTGGGTCAGAGTTGATTATTTCCCAGTACCTTCCAGGACCTCCCAAAGTGGTTTACTCCTCTTATACAACAACAATTCGTTATTTACTGTATTGAAAAAACCCCCAAAAAAGTTCACGATACATTATTGGAAAGCTGTACCCCTGTGTGTTTTATAGATAAACCAAGAAAAAATAAATCAGAAACTGTTGCATTTCTTTCATCTTGAGAGCCAGATATGGTTGAACATGGATCAAATGAAGTAGAAACTAAATTTGTTACAGTGGTTCCAGATGATGGATAACCTACAGATTCTTGGAGCTCTAAAAGCTTAAACCTCGAGCCACTGGATAACATGCAACAAATTCAAACTTGTTCTCTTCCACTTCAATCGGATCCACCGGCTTCGGCTCGCGTCGCCGCAAAAGCGCGGACTTTCTGAGCGCTCAGCTGAAGTTTTCAAGCTCGATGACGTCGTAATTATTGGCTGTTATTTGCGGTGAGGAGAGACAAGTGGGAATCTAATTTTAGCCAAAGCCTCCCCAGGCCCGCTCGTGAGACAGGTGCAGTTTCTAGAACGTATCCTACCATCTTATTCACATTTCTCCAGATACGTGAACAATTGGGCACGAAAAATAAATAAATAAATAAATAAATAAATAAAAGGCTCCCGAGTGCTGCTTCAGCATTTCACACATGCTGCTTGCTATCTTAAGTCGATGCTTCTGTCACTCCTCCAGCGCCATCAGAGGCATCACGCTGGCTATTTCAGTACGCAGGCCTGCAACTACGAGAAAAAACGTACAAAGCTATGGGTTCAATTTGTATAAAAGATCTCATTTTAAATAATAAATTTAAGGTTAGGATTCTGTGCTAATTAATAAAAGTTACTGCCAGAGTGGTGCTTTAAGCAAAAAAACCCAAAACAAAACGCTCAGTCTCACTTTGGATAAAACCATCTGCTAAATGAGTAATTGTGAATATTAAAAGCCAGGCCTTTCCATATGCAGGGCCGTCACATGAGCGGTTGTTCTTGTGAAAAGGCCCGGCTTGTTGGGCGTCATGTTTTGTCTTGCACTAATGAAACAACAATGCATTTCACAGATGGTGGGAGGAGGTGCTGATGGGAAAGAAGTGTGAAACCTTGAAAGATTTCACAGCCGTAATTAATTTTGAATCCTAGCTCGATTCTTGGTTCATCCAACCTCTCTCTCTTTCTCACTCTCTCTCTCTCTCTCTGTGTGTACGCATGTGGTCACTCAGAATGACACTTCCGAGACCAAGACAAATTAGGGCCCTTTGCACGTTATTGCTGGGGATTAATTTGCCTGTCAAGGATTTTTCCAGTATGGGAAATTGGAGGTTAACGTATACATTTTATTTATTTATTTTTTAAGATTAATGAATGTGCTTTTTCAGCTTTCAGGCAGGATCCAGAATGGCGTCGCTCAGTCAGTCGTCCATTCAGCAGTCCGTTAATTGAAACGGAGTCAGTTAGAACTGAGATCCGGGACTGCGTTTCCGAGTCTTCGAGGTTTCTGAGTTTCTGAGTCTTAAAGGCTTGGAACAGATCATCTCTGTCATCTGACGGAACTCAAAGGTTGTCCTCGTTTCTCACATTGCGTTTCTCCTCGGGAATGAATCGGTGTCTGCTGCACTAAACTGCAACTCTCAACATATAGCACAACTTTACGGAGCAATCCAAATCAACTCGGTGGCCGCTTTTTGTAGGAACATCTGTACACTCGCTCATTCATGCAATTGTTCAATAAGCCAAATGTGTAGCAGAAGCGCAACACATCTTCAGTGAGCCTGTGCCTATTAAAGCCTGAGATTACTTTTCTTGACTGACAGGAGGGGAACACGATGCCTTCTATTATTATTGAGATTCTTTTTTGCTTACCGCAGTTGTAACGAGTGGTTATCTGAGTCATTATTTTAGCTCAAAATCCAGTCTCTCATCAGTAATAAGTGCCGCTTGTTTTCCGCATCATCCTGGGTAAGCTCTGTGGGCTGTTTTTCAGAGATCAGCACTTTCTTAAATACCTAAATCAAGAGCCATGCCATGGCCAAACTCATTAAGTTGACATTTTTTCCCCCCACTCCACCATTAACGCAGGTCTAGACCTGTATCTGAACGATTTTAGTCGTTGCACTGCAGCCTGATGACTGGCTGATTGCCTGAATGTGCAGATGCACAGGTGTTCCTATTAAAGCGGACAGTGTGTGTTTATGAACATGCACTTCACACATGTGTTAATGTAACCATACAGAGTTATATTCATGTATTGTAATGTATTACAGCTGAGTGCAGAAGTATGCACCCTCCATAGTTGCAAAGAATTCCAAAAATGTTGAAAAACTAACTGTGGGTCCACCTGTTACATATTAGGTGCAGTTCAGTTCTTTATAGTAAGATGAGCATACAATATCAAAAGGCAAGTCCAGAAAACATTGGTCAAAAACAGGCACAAGGTCAATCAGACTGGACATTACATACAAAAAAAAGGGGCTTGGCAAGGTCAGACAGTTAACTGACAAATGAGGAGTGTAAAAAGATATCAGTATTCAGGTGAACATAAGCATGAGTGTTGTTGGGATCTGTAGTATGCAGCAGCCATGTTTGTATGCTGTACGTGTGCGTTGGACCTGGAGTCCATACGAGGATCCGGTGTGGGTGTAACACCACCCATTGGAACAAAACAGTAAAGAAAATACTGTTTGAGAACAACCACAATCATGCCATGAAAGACTCTGGAGTCATATACAGTAAACCCTCGTTTATCGCGGTTAATCCGTTCCAGACTCTACCGCGACAAGTGAATTTCCGCGAAGTAGGATTTCCGCGTAGTTAGAGCATAGAAAACCTGTTTACAACCTTCTAAATACGGTTTTTAACATTATTAGAGCCCTCTA
>JAOVYU010000032.1:12601400-12612428 GCA_025674565.1 Synodontis membranacea | reverse complement strand
GTTCTTCAGCCGCGCATCATCATCCAACAAGTTGCACTATTTTCATAGGTTAGTGGTTGTGTGTAAGAACTGTGCGTAATTAAATGTACAATAATAATAATATAACATCTAATATGCCTTATTTTCTCATATTGTGTCTAATATATTGGGTAATACAAGTGTAATGGTGACCAAAGGGTGTTATTTCATGTCTAGAGGGCTCTAAAAAACCGTATTTAGAAGGTCGTAAACAGGTTTTCTATGCTCTTACTATGAAAATATTAGATTTATAAATAAAGAATGCTACTTCGTGGAAATTCACTTATTGCGGTAGAGTCTGGAACGGATTAACCGCGATAAATGAGGGTCGACTGTACGTATGTTTTACATACTTTTTATATAGCGTACAATAGTAGACCTTTTTTGTTATTTGTGGTAATGACAGAATCACGCAAATGCTTACTGCTTCATATCGGCCGCACTTTAATAATACTAAGCGGTCTCTATGAATTCAGTTCAATTCATTTGCGGCTTGTTGTCAGTAACGCAGTGTGCTATTTCTTAAACATCGGACCGATGCATCTTTAAGACCACAGCGTTCGGTGAACTTTTCTTAAGCACAAATATAACTGTTGGAAAGAAGCAAAGAAGCTGTAAAGTCCACCAAGGCGGTGCACTAATGCATCCTGTTACATAATGCTGAAAGCAGACAATGCTTTAGAAGCATTTGGTAGGCACGATTTACACCTCTCACCTTTCTGAGAAGTCTTTCAACAAGCACAAGCCAAGAGGAGGAAGAACAGGCATAACGAGAGGCGAGAAAGTTTATGCGATAACGTTTGAAACCCCTGTAACCTAAACGAACAGCAGAAACATTTGGACTCTCTCTCTCTCTCTGTGTGTGTGTGTGTGTGTGTGTGTGTTTTGTGTATTTTTATCTAGGGGCAATCACTGACTTAGACACCATCAACTCTCCTGGACTTTTCAGACATTTGCAGAGTTATTAAATAAGTCCCATGGTTCTGTTCATCACAGAGGAGTGAAGAGGGACTTCAGGACAAGAATGTTTTGGCCAAAGCATTTGTTAAAAATTCACCTGGAAAGACCTAACATCCACTCTCTCGCTGACACACACAAACCTACGCCAAGTCCAGGTGAGATCACCTGGCCTCCCCTGTGGCGTTTTGCACCATGATTACCCACAATCCCCTGTGTCCCGCAGACACACAAGAACATGGGATCAGTGTGACACACAGCATGAGGCCTGGCTTCAAGGGTGCAGGCATCTGTTTGTATGGAGGAATAGAGTCAGGACCAGTGGAAATATAGCGTGTAAGGTACGTCACACGTGGATTTAAACGAAAGAATCAGAGATACAGATAGAGAAAGGGGGGGGGGGGGTGAGATCCTCTGAGAGGACAAACAGCCCCCTTATGGTCAAAGGTGGCAGTGGAGCAGCGCATTGCATAAAATCAAGGCACTCAAGAGCTTCAGCTAATGTTCAAACATCAAACGTCAGAATGAGGGGAAAAATGTGATCTCGTGTTGTTGTTGGCGTTGTAACAGAAGTGAAATTTTGTTCGTAAGATTTTCACCAATTTGGAGTTCCCTATTATTAAAAAAAAACTCTTTATAAAGTGTTTATTATTATTATTATTATTATTATTATTATTATTTTGCTTATACTTACACCATTCGCTCCCTTCGCTCTTTCCGTACCTCCATTAGATGAACGTGAGCTCTAAGATGGATGGTATGTAGTTCTCCCAAGGCCATTTGAAGAACATATTTCACAGCACTAATCTGGCTAGATGATTTCCGTAATGTGGAGGTCTATTATTATTTTTTTCCCTTCCATCCTTTATTTGTTCATATCCAGAACATGAGGCCTGCAGCTGTCACATTACAGAGAGATCCTATTTATTTAAGCTGTTTTAACCATTAAGCTGAAAACTTCTGCTTTGCTATGGTCTTTTTATATATTCGAATGAAATGCCTTTAGTCTGCCGTTGCATAATGTTTATAGCTTGTGCAAAACTATAAGATCATACACGACACTTTGCATGTATTTTGGAGAGCAACACCTCTTACACCTCCTTTAGATAGGCGCGAGGAGTAAGATGGCGAGCACGAGGTTCGCCGTTGTCATTTTACAAATTTTAAAATGTCTCCCAAAAGTAAACAGGTCTGAGAGCGAGCCCATGTCCGGCTGATTCTGCGGACGGACAGCCGTGGTAGCAGTGGTACACCGGCTGGTCTGAGTTTGACTGTACGGTGACTGCTGATCTGCTGAACTAGAGTTTATACGGTATGGTGCAAAAAACATCAGTGAAGCAGTTCTGTGGTCAGAAATGGCATGTTGTTGAGCGAGGTCAGATGAGAATAACCAGATTGGAAGTCTGATTAAGTCAAATAAAATAGTTTGACGCAAGTCACTGAGTTCCTAGCGCATACATGTTATGGTCATGTGACTTATGTCCAGAAATCTTATACAGTACCTTCTGTATAGCAGTTAACAAATAGCTGTCGCGTGAAATCTCACTGAGCCTGAGCACAAAATGACAGCTTCTGTCCCTCCCTCAGTCCTCTCCTTCCCCCAGCGCAAGTGAACACGGACGTACCAGCGCACTAACGATCATGATGCGGAGTCACATTACACGGCAAATTAGAAGCAAACACCATACATGCATGCAGGAAAGCCGGTTATAACATAGTAAATATAAAGCTTTTGTACTGTTGTACGTTATATTATAAAGAACAACAACAACAACAACGACGACCGGTTTACACGCGGCGGTTTTTCCGCTAGATGATAATTATGCAAATGTATATATTTTTTTCTGTTTCATGTTGCTATTAGTTTGAGTGCTGGCGTGCAAGACAGCTCATTTTAACCATACACGCTCATTCTGGTAATACACCACCTAGATGACAAACTGCATTCTGCTTGTTGCAAATACCTCTAAGCATTTGTTTGTCTCGAGCAGGAGCTACCACATTTCCGGTGTTACTTTAATTTAGTTTGCTTCACTGCTGCTGACACAGGATCACATAAGCTAGCTCAGTGATGCATGCATTTCACTTCTAGGCCTTCATTAGAAAATAACGAGGTGGCTTTATCTTATCCCAAACAGCACATTTGCTTGTTTCTTTTTTAAGGCATGCTCTGCGTCGATCTGCCAGTTTCACACGGCTCGGTGTTTAAATTATGCCAAATGTCATGGGATCAAAATACATTTCACTGGAGGACAAATTATTTGCCATTAAATCAAGTGTCCGACGACTTTTATTATTCGTCAACCGGTTATAACCATTCATACAATTTTGTTTAGCAAAATTACAAGCACAGTGCGGAGCTAGACAGCCAGGTTTAACCGGTAGGCGTTATTTCACTTTGGTCTTACACCGCACACCCTGCTAACCCCCCCTGCTGTGGTGGCTATGAAAACATTCATGAATGCAACTCAAGATTTCGCCCAAATGCTTCAAACATTCAACCACACACAAACCGGGTCGTTGATTGCTCTGTAACATTCAAAGCACCACTCAGGATGACCAGCTGAAGTTAATACCTGGGTCAAATCTTTCAAGCATACTACAGATAATCAATAAATAAGGATAAGCGGGTGGATTTCAAACACCCGATGCCCTTACCTGTCAGGGTCAAGGGAGTGTTGACGAAGGAGACTGGGGGTCCTGCTGCGCTCCAGCGTGGTGCCCTGATATAATAACGAAGCGTCCTGCAGTTTGGCTTTCTTCTCCTGAGGGGCTTCCTCATGGCGCCTGCGCATGACCCCAGTGACCCCTGGAGGCATCGCGGAGCCTGGCCCGCCGTAGAACCAGGCTCCGGACTTTGTGAGGATTTCCTGTTGTTTTCGGCACAAGTTGCATACCCACATTACCTGATAGAGAGAAAGGCAGTGAAAGGTTAGCAACGGATATCACATTAGTCTTCACTACGTTAGTGCTACAGCACTCTGCAGCACTACATTAGTGCTATGGAGTGCAGAGCCATGAGGTGAGCAACACAAAATGTAATTAGGTGTTAAATGCTGTGGGACTGCGCAATGCTGATTAGCCAATAAGATCGGTCCTCTTGCACTCTTGAGCCTGTTTTGCACACTGCATCTAGCTACTCTTTGCTAACCGTGGTTTCGTACTCGCGACTGAGAAAATGAGGATGAGGGTGAAACTGCTGTTGTGGGAGAGACAGTTCATTAGCCTAACTGGGCAAATTCAAAGTAAGACCAGAGCCAATGAATCAGGATTAAGACCATTTTTCAGGATAGCCTCATTAGCGCCAAGTCCCACAGTGAGCTGTCAGGAGAGCAGGAAAGCGGCAAGCTTGTGGTGGTGAGGTCAGCAGGGGTTGACTACACATATATACATTTTCATGAGCGTATGAGTGTTATGAAACCATGAACCGTACGGAAACGGAACGACAACAACTGCAGCGTGAGCAAACGATAGCAGGTGAAATCGCTGGGGCAAAGACCGAGTGAGCCATCAAGTAGGTGCCATTTCCTCGGATAAAACCCCCATTACATTGAGGAAAGGAATTGTATCCGAAAAGCAAGTAGGTATTCAAGCACGTGAGAAGGAGCAGTTCATGACGTTATTCCACGAAGCTGTACGTGTATGTGTCCACGCGTGAGAAAGGAATCATTTATCTGAACAAAATCGTGTCTCGAAAATCTGTGAAAATAAAAATGAATCATGCAAGGGTCACATCAAAATAAATCGTGTAAAAAAAAAAAAAATTACAGGATAATAAATGAATCATGTGTAAAAAAAAAAAAAAAAAAAAAAAAGACAAAAATAGATCACATGAAAATAAATGCATTGCATAAAAATCCCATGTGAAACTGAAAACGTGTACTTAAACAATGTGCAGCGTGTCTAAGAACCATGTGATCCTGTGAACAAATACGATAAAGTTCATGTAATTTTTTGCAGAAAGGCGGTTTGCATACAGTAACATCTTTTCAACGCTAATAATATAATATTATATATAATTAATGTTTATTGGCAAACACTGTGTCACTGTATGTGCGTGTAGGTGAAAGAGAGAGAAAGAGAGAGAGAGAGAGAGAGAGAGAGAGAGAGAGAGGTGCCATATGGTACAGCAGACTGTTCCTATCATTTTGGCAAAAAATAGTCCAGTCTGGCCGATGTGAGAGACACCAGGAGACCTCCTTTGAAGATGAACAGAGGCGTGCTTCACTCTGAAACGCTAACAATGAACCGAAGCATTTCGTGAATGAAGTCAAAATCTTGGTTTCCTTATCCTCTGTTGTTCTTCTCGAATCTGGCTAGCCAACCTGAGTCAGTACATATGATAAGAACTGATTTATTCATAATTCATAGGAGCCTTTGCACAAGAAATTTGGTATTTAAGAAAGTCATATCAATTTGGAAAAACATTTGTATGCCGAGTGTGGGTCGTTTATGTATAAGCAGACCATCACATGTAATCATGGATCGATCAGCTCCAAATCATATAATTTGCAGTACGCTACTGCACTTTCCTATACAGTTTATTCTGTCACACTGAAATACAGTAGCTTATGTAGTTATTTCAGCTGCACATAAATATAGCAAAACTTTTGTTAAACCCAGTAGTTGAAAGGCATTAACGAAAGGAATATTAGTGTATTAGTGTAAAAAGAAAGTAAAAGTACAGCCATGCTGCCCTGGGGGTGCCCGATGTCGCCTGTTTTCGGAAGATAAGCAGCGGCGGGCCTGGTTAGTACTTGGATGGGAGTCATCTAGAGAAGGCCGGGTGCTGTACAAAGACCCAGCCAGAAGGGGGTGCACACTCTGGTGTATGCCTGTGTGCCGGTCCCAAGCCTGGATAAATGGGGAGGGTTGCGTCAGGAAGGGCATCCGGCATAAAAACTCTGCCAAATCGGACATACGGACAAAAAGATCCGCTGTGGCGACCTCTAGATGGGAATAGCCGAAATGGGAAGGAGGAGGAGTGTAAAAAAAGTAAAAGACTGATAAATCACAGATAATGTGTTTTTAAATAGGAAAACCGCTCATGTGAATATGACACAATTTCGGTCATACAGTATCCCTGTCATTGTAGCGTCAGAGTCCGTCAATATTGGAAGGTAAAGTTGTCATACTAAGTGCATACCATGCCGAAAACCAAATTAGGCGGTACTTTTATTATCATTTTACTTTATTTACACAGCATTCATAGTGGCTAAGCAACCACGCTCACAATGGCGACCTGTGCAGGTACAGCATAGTCTGCTCTTGACTATCGATTCAAGCATGACACTGAATCTACTACTGGCATTCTAGTCTCTCTGTGATTTCATTAGCCCTACCTCTCCACTCTGTCCTGGATTCAACCTTGTCCTTTCAGCCCCTGCCATGGCCGAGCACATCAGCTCTGAACTGTTTACCAAGCCTCGATCGCAATTAACCTCAGATGGGTGCGTCATTATCTTCCAGGGGTAATTAAACATGCCTAGAAAGTCCAGGCAGGACCAGGGACTCTCTGTAAGTCCAGTGATGAATATCGAATGCTACATTAGCATTCTACAGTCATGGCATCACTTCTGGAACAAAGAGTGACGGCTGTAATAGAAGCAGCAGGTCCAGTGCGACTCTAAAGTGCTGTACTTATTCATTGTGATTAAATTGGAATATGCATTGCAATATACAATATAAAGCACTGAAGTTTTAAGGACCTTTAACCCTTCCTGACTGGCGGGATGGATATCGACTTACCTAACATTTTCGATTAGCATAAACAAATATTTTTATTATATTGCTGCAAGTCTGTTATAAGATTAGTCAGTGTTTCGGTGTGTGTCATGACTCTGTGTTTAGCTGCTTGTGAGCAGGGCGATAGGAAAAGGGAGAGTTGGATTTACTGTTAAAAGCTGAACTGCATCGTTGTGACCAAAATGAACTGCTTCCTTTTAACAAAACACACAACAGTTCTCTGAGAATTCCATAAAAATAGCTTTTCAGAGGGCTCGTTGGAACATTAGTATCTTTCATCAGTTCTGCTGATGATGTATATGATATATGCACAAGCTCAGAATATGATATTACTTTGTATTCAGAGCTTCGCATGTTCTCCCCATGTCTGAGTGGGGTTCCTGCAGGTTCCTCCCACCTCCCAATACATGCCATTAGATGCACAATTGTTCATATCAATGTGTGTGCGTTGGGGTGTGTGATGGACTAACTATCAGATTCCAGGGTGTATTCCTGCTTCACGACTAGTGTTCCTGGGACAGGCTCTGGATCTACCATGACTCTGACCAGGATAAAGTGCTTACTGGAAACGAATGAATGAATGAATGAATGAATGAACGAATGAACGATCAAAATAAATACCTGTCAGTACTACGTCAGTGTACGTCAGTGTTGAGTTAGATCATCTTGCTCAGCCAGCATAGTTCATTCTAATTCATCTTTTCTCCCCTCTTCAGTTCACTCCTCTCCTCCCTTCCGCTATTGCACAACTACCTCTTCCTGAGTTTGCACATTTCATAGTCAGTGAACCTGATTCCAAAAATAGACTGCTATAATGGAAAGCGAGACACACTCTCTCTCTCTCTCTCTCTCTCTCTCTCGCTCTCTCGCTCTCTCGACAGGAACCTTTAGGAAGAAAAACTCTTGTTCACCACATTAATAGCTGATGCAGAAACGAGCTGCGTGACAGCTATTGTTGACCACCACATTTCACACGACGCTGACTTCTGTGTACTGAAGGTCGCTGAAATGATTCAACCACCGGGTGTTAGTCACTTATATTAGCCGTCCATATTGTCAGCCTGGTTTGCATGGCCACTCGCCAACCAAACGAACGACACACACTAATCTGTGATTCATGCAAATTATTCATTTTCATATGAAATGTAAGTAAGTGCTTTTATTTATTTATTTATTTTTTAAAGGTGTCACATGCAATTTTGCTTTAACGGACCAACTTCAAAAGGATCTTCACTCCTTTCTTATTCATCTACTGCCCTCTAGTGGACAGAAGCCCACATTGCACTTGTGCACACTGTCAAGGAAAGTGAAAACCCCTCCCTCAGACTTCTGTCCCGAATCACTGACCAGGTCCAAAGTGTAACAAGAAAAAAGTACCACTTATACGCTATATATATATAGACATATAATTGAGCTACTTATCTATTGGCAAATCCTGGTCTATATCGCCGGGTCTCTTTTTCCACGCACTTTTCGCCAACATGCCGGTTTTGAGTTGTACTCTGCCATAGTGTTAGTGATATGATGAATGTCATCTCATATGACCAGGCAGTATGCAGCACAAAGCAAAAGAGCTAACCGCAAAGGTGTAGTGAAATATTGATGCAGCGCTGAGTGAGATGTCGTAGGTATCATATGGCCGGCTTCCTACTGACCCAGACACAGGGAAAGAAAAAAAAAACCTTTATGAAAGTTTTCTTTCATTTTGGCTTTTTTTCTTACTTCGACACAATCTTTCTTTCTTGGAGAACTGAATGACTGCTTAATGCTCCTCTCAGATAGAACACTGTTCACATCAAATGCGTTCCTGACATTAAATCTGGCTAGTGTTTATGCCGTTAAGCTCCTTCAAAACACTACCTTTACTTTTACTAACTTTTACGCACAATGTCTGTGAGATAAAGACCGAACCATTTGTTGCTATGAGAGGGCCCAGATAGCACCATGGCATTGTTTCAACATTGAAATGTGGTTGAATGCGTTGATCTGATATTGAATCAATGTCATTTCAATGCCATTTCAATTTCAATGCTCTCTGGGGGGTTTAGAAGGTCCCTGAGGCGCGCCAATATAGTTTATGGATGGAAACTTCAATCTTCCAGCTATTTACTTCATCAGTATAGACTTTATTTATTTATAACTGTAATAACTGAGCAAGTTACAACTGGAGACTAAAAACATCAACTTACATCAATTTAGACTTTTTAGCCAGTTATCTTTACCTTTGCATTCATAAACATTTTTCTAGAAATAGTCTGGCTCGCAAAAAAAACCAACAAAAAAACAAAAAAACAAAAAAACGATAAATTTACAAAGATATTATCTGTAATCCGGTAGAATTTACTCAAAGTTTCTGGAAAATAATTACGACGTGTTCCCACTTTTTGTAATTTTCCCTCTTTGCTTTAGACAGCTCTTAGGAACTTCATCTAAAAATTAGCCTGCATTCATTTCCAGCATATCCATGTTCAAACAATCCCAAGGCAAAATCTGGACACGAATAACATCGGTCTATATTTAGACCGAATATTATCAGGATCACACTGATGCGTTTTCTGAAATCCTGAAAAAAAATGTATACTTCTCTGGACCCCAAAGTCTGGTTCTTGTGTCTTTTTGCTTTTTTGCTTTTACACAATAATATGGGAAAATGAACGTGTATCGATGCAGATAACAGATGAGAGACCTTTAGCGAACCAATTAACGGCCACTGGATGAGATAACGTCTGTCGTTCATGAGTGTTAATCCTTTTGTCAATTCATCTTAGCATGGCTTGTTGTTTACTCATAAATAGGCAGCTGGAGCAAACTGAAGCAAATTAATCAGTGAAATAATTGGCTGTAATTAAACCAATAGAATAGAAGAACTGCAAAATTCTAAATGAGCACTGAGATTTAGCATTAGGGACCGTAGACATGAATTCAGCACTGATAGTTGTGCTGTGGATGCTAGCTGCTTGCTAAAATTCTCACACCAGTGATAATTCACCAACTTCAATATCTCTTGGAAAAGTGGGCAGTCAGATCCATATACCTATTATTATCAACAACATATTGACAATTTAGCTGAAGCATTTTGTCCCTTTGATATGATGCTACAGGAGACATCGAGGCGAAATTTGACCTGTGAATTCTATTGGACTTGTGGACCAATAGAAAACAGATAGGTGGGACTTTGGTCCCTTTGCTTGGTGGAAAAAAGAAAGAAAGAAAAAAATGGAGGCTAACTGTTAACTAGTATTCACACTGGGCTTTCTACCTGGCATCTACACTTGCTACACTTTTTTGTGGTAAGATTCTGTGCTGGTATGTTCTTGGTACCAATGAATGCACTTTAATGTCCATGCTGCACCACAGCACACCTGAGAATAACCCATTAATCGGTGCCGTTTCACTCTGAAAGCTTGCATGTCAGTGAAAAGCAGTGTGTTGAAACCCATTCTTTTTTTTCCATCAGCATTTTGTCCCCCCCCCCCCCCCCACAGACGGCGACAGCCGTGGTGAAAGAGATCGTGTTGTCCGAGACTGCATCAATATTTACAGGTGTCTAGTGCGGCAAGCTTAGCTGTCGAACATGGCGCCCGGGGAATAAGTTAACAAAGCGAAGCTGAGCGCTCGGGAAACAACACAAGGCGACGTCTGTGTGTGAGCGGCTCTTAACACTGAGACTGAAACTGTACCCTTCAACGCTAAGTAGTACATCAGAAAGATTAGCATATCTGAAAGTGGCGCGTTTCTAAAACACTAGACCAAAAACCAAGGGGATGGACGGCTGGGGCTTCAGAGACACGTCCAAAGTTTGTCACCGCCTTGGGACCGCATACTTAGGCATCTAACTACACTGAAGGATGCGTCACTGAGCCTTCTGTTCTTTTTATATATTACTGAGTCGTCGTACGTGCAGATACATACCCAGTCCAGGAAAGTAAAACTGAAAATTCCCTTAAGCCCTGCTGAGTATACTATTGTGACTGCTCCAAAAACGAACCCCACAATAACAATTCAATAAGACTGTAATCATTAAGCTGTGAATGAGTATTCATCAGGGAATCATAAAAGTAAATGCAGAAATGAAATAAATAAAGTGGTAAGAGGTCCTTTAGACCTGCTGCTATTAAACTTCATGACTCAGCCAAGTGTTTAGGACAATACACAACTCAGACCATTCATCTCATTCATTCAGAAAACACACACACGCACACACAGCTACCACGACACTTGAGATACTTGGGAACTGAAGACGACCCCAGACAGGAGCAACAACAGTGAACCCTGACCAGCAGCAAAACAACAATTGAACGCTTCCAA
>JAOVYU010000032.1:12424364-12437155 GCA_025674565.1 Synodontis membranacea | reverse complement strand
CGATAATCACATGAGGGAGAGGCTTAACCAAACGTGACGAAACCTGGAAGTGACAGGTGGGGGAAAAAATCATAAGGGACGCCGCAGTCTCCGCATTATAGATGGACTTTGAACTCTAGGACTTTGTTTGTTAGTTTTTTTTCTTTGCGCTCGCCGCCTGGCTGGATTATTTAAGTTCTGTTTTTATATGAGTCCCTCGTGGCAGGAATCTCCCGCGTCTGTGTCCGGTCCCTTACAGCAAACATGTATTAAAGTAACTTTTACATGTTACTTTAAAGTGCGCTTTGGGAGCATGATTTGGGTCATATTTATAGTCTGTGGACCCCCCCAGTGTCAGAAAGGAAAACGTGCTGGAGGCACGAAAGAAATTCCCTATTGAAATACATTGGATCGAGATGATGCAGAGAGAGATGATGGTGCAGAGTGACACGAAAAAAGAGGGAAATTCGTGTCCATGGACACGAATCGATAGATTAAAATTCGTGACTATATCACGAAATGCCGTGAGACCGGGTAGGCTGAATGATGTGTTTCCTCAAAACAGTACAAAATGTTATGCAACGTGCTTCGGGGTACGTTTATTGTCATTTGGTCAGTGCGTCAGAGGCGTTAACCAATCAGCAATGACGTATGTATATAAACCCCGCCATTTTAAAAAGGCAGTGCGCACAATGGATCCTACCAGCTACCTTTACAAATGCATCCACTGCAGCTTGGTGTATGTAACAACTGAAGCCATTAGAAGACATGTTTGTCATAAGATTTATATTGTAAAATATATTAATAGAATAATATAAAAGCTCTGAAAATTCTTAAAAAACAAACAAACAAACAAAAAATGGCCTTCTCAACAGCCATAGTTCTAATGTTCTTGCGCAGCACAAAAGGTTGATCAACGCGCCACCGTTTCTGTTAAAATAAATGTTTTGCTATGTTTTGTGACTTCAATCACTCACATGCATGCCCACACACTCACAATCGCAATACTTAAGGACTCTCAGAACACACAGCCACCGCGAGGTATCTTCCAATGTTTATTTGCCTGACATGGCTTTGTTTACCGTGCATGCTTCTTCGGTTAATGATCTGGTTTTTGTTCTCTGGTATTGTGATTATGGTTTTTGCCCTGTTTGCTAAATGGCCTATCCTTGTGTTTGTTTGTGGCGACGTTACTGCTTTACATTTTGGAATTGTCTGCCTGTTTTTTTTTTTTTAACCTATACATGCAACTGTGTCCTCGTGCTATTAGGATGGACGCTAGTTAGCCACATCTTGTGTATTTGCTAATTCTATACTAAAAACCTCAACATGTTACTTTCAACCCTATTACTCACATGAGAGCAAAATGCTGCCATTAAGCAACTTTGGAAAAAGAACTGCAAGTCAGAGACGTTCCGAGCAGGCAGCAGTGGTGTTAACAACCACAGGTATAGTCGTCTTTGCCTTGATTCCACAGAATGTATTTTTCTTGCTTTACTAAGACACACAGACACACAAACACTGCACCGCTCACTTCAAGAGATGAGATGATGCTGTGTTATGAACACATCTGGATAACAGCTGCATTCCAGAGGTTGCACTGGACCAGAGCCATAACCACCGAATTCAATGAGGGTGTCATGTCCCTCTAAGTTCAAATTAATTCAATTTTTTTTTTTTATAGTGCTTTTAAAAATAGACACTGTAACAAAGCACAGATATGGATGTAGATCTTGAGTCAAGAATTCAAGTATAAATTGTCCACCTCAATGGCAGTTCTGATCCTGTCCTGTCCACTGCTCCTCCTGTAGTACTAGGGCAGCATGACTCCTGCCCCAAGGGGCCTGAATCATCTTTTTAACAGTATGTTTTTCACACATACATACAAGAGGGAAAAAGCTGCCACTTGTCTGTTCTAATTAAATTGCATAGACACTAGAAAAGTTTGACTGCTACAGTAAACTTTAATTACTGCACATAGGTTTTTTTTTTTCAGTTTGCTTTTTTCACTGGGTTGTTTAACAACAAAACCATCATTTGGTTCTTTAATATGTGTTCATTTCACATATGAAGTAAAAGTAAGTAAATGCTCTGCAAGAAATATTGATGTATCCAATTTTGAGCCTGTTTAAAAGTTTCCATACACATATATGGTATATTCTTGCAAAAGATCTCTTGTACTGTGTGCCATTAATATAGTGGTACATATAAATTACATACAATACTACATACAGAACGAAACAAAACAAAACAAAAAAACTTAAACACTCTGTTTTTCTCATCGCGTTTTGGGAGGAGTTCAGTCTTGGCACTGGGTCGGTTTCCTGGCTTCCTTTGTCAGTGATGCAAACAATTTATATTTGGAGTGGGAGAAATAAAAAAAAAAGCCTTAAATCCTGTTTCAGAGGTTCAAAACTATATTGATAAAATATAGAAAAAAGAGCCAGTTATTTATTTATTTATTTATTCTCCTTCTTTTCATGTGCCTCCTCTCCCTTAACCTTTTTTTTTTTTTTTTTATCTCGCAAACATTTTAACCTAGTCAGCATGAATATGATGTCGGCTTCCTGATGGATTTATTAATTCAAAGAAATGGCTTAACCCTTTTATATGACCTGATATTCCACTATATCACCGGATCACACTAATAGTTCTCAACCTTCGTCCCTTTAAAAATTTACCCGTTCCAAAAAAATAAAAATAAAAATAATGGAATGACAATGTACGACTTAACTAAATTTGCCTGCCCAATCAAATGTGTAAAAGAAGAAAAAGAATACGAAACAGAGCAACGAATGCATCTAACTAGACAGAAAAATGAATCCCGTGTCCTCATTATCCAAAGAAATGTTCTCAAAAGATAACACATTGGAGAAAGATAAAAGGGAGTTTTCTTACATTTGCTCCTGCCACCATTGGGTTTCCTAATTCACACACAACCAACTGGGTGTCATTTCCCGTCCTGTGCTCACAATTCAGAATCTGTAGGTCCTGGAACAAAATAATAATTAAAAAAAACACTCAGTTATGTCTCATTAAAGCAGCAATTATACTGATGGATCACATTACTCTTTTCTTTGCTGGGATAAACAACTAATGTAAGCAAGTTAGCTAGATAGATTTTGTTTAATTTTGGAACTGAGAGCAACAAAAGAAAAACAGTAACGCAAAAGTCCAATCTCAAGGCTGGAAGTACAACTACAACTGAGCTCATGTTGTTGTTGATCTTTTTTATTATTTAATCTCACATTTGACAAAACCTTTGCCGCATTTATGAACATAAACTTGGCGCAAAGCAAAATTCACTGCTACTGTCTTGAATTAGCTGATCGTTATTTTAAGACGTCAACGTACAATACAAAATTTGCATGCCTAAGCCTCTTCATCGAGGGATTACAAAGGCACACAAGTGGCTTTAAATCCATGGAGAGAGATTGGAGTTTACATAATTTATGTAATCCCCCAAGTTTACTTAAATTTACTCAATTTACGTAATCGTCTCACATACAACCTACACCTTATTTAATTTATTTTTCTTTTCGTAAATAATAAGCCGTTATTCTTCTGTGTCGCACACTATCATTTGCTTGTTGTACAGCATCTCCTGCATTGTCGAAGTTTATGCTTCTACCTGTAGTCTTAGAAACTGTCAAGAAATAAACATAGCGCCACCTGCAGTCCTGGAGCACAGCAAATATAAAACCACCTTGACTATTGCAGGAGTGTAGGCTTGCAAAGGTGGTTTTGTCTTTTTTTTTGCGCAACCCTCACTAAAAGTCGTCGCTGTATTAAGTATAACTACAGCCTTTTTTTTTTTTTTTTAATTTACTGGTTCTGCTACAAGCATGTAAAATGCATTGTTCTGGTCAAGTGAAATACTTTGGTGATTACCATAGACAAAAATGCTGACTCATTTCCCTTTCCTGAGTACTTTTTTTTTTTTTTATCAGGACTGGAAAATGAGTCAGTTATTTTCTGCGGTAAGTGAACACACATTACAGGAACACAGGATTATTCCTATAATATGATGCTTAGCATCACGTTCTCACATGTAGCGCATCAGGACTAAACGAAAAACCATGCACAATCGTAATAAACTGTTCTATATAAAGCCACAGATAAGGGACCCTGTGGTGTCTGGTGAAGAACCGTGGGAGGAAGAAAGGAAACATGGGGGAGAGAACACAAGTGCAATGAATTCAGTAATGGCAGTAACATCATACATCTCTGAGGCCTCCCATCCTGTCATCTCTTTCCCACTCTCTCGATCATCTCTCTCACTTCCTCTGCACCTTTCTCTCTCCATACGTCTCCACTGCTGGTAACTGTTTCCGCTCGGCCAAACAGAAACGTTCCCAAGGGAACGCAGCCTCATGCAGCCATGTTAATCACATTACGAGGCACTCTCTAACATGTGCCACAATTACCAGACAGAGAGAGAGAGAGAAAGAGAGAGAGAGAACACGCCTGCTAAACTAATAACACAGTGGAAGAGTGCAGTAAAGATTGTGATCTTAATGGTCTGTTTAGTTCCATATACTTAGAGAGAAGCATTCATATCAGTATCCACGTAGATTGCATGAATCCCTCGGTTCCATGTGCCATTGTGGAAAAATCAGATGTTATGCTCGATGCATCTTGACGCATTGTAAAAAAGAGATCTTGATGAAGAAAGTTAGCTTTAATTAAATCAACATTCACCACATTCCAGCCTTGTTACCCCATGCTTGTGTTTTTAGCTTTCTGGCAGGAATGGATAGCAGATTGGAACATGCAAGGCATTCGGAATAAACGCATTAAAATGGTCGTTCCACAAGCCCTGACCTCGTCGCACAAGCATCATCGGAAATGTAAAACTAAGCTGTTGTGCCTAAGTTAACAGGGTTCCTCGGAGAGAAAACAAAGGAAATGGCAGAAGAACAATCTAAACACTACGACTGAACGGAGAGACCAAAATAGGCAAATGAAAATTTCATCTCGTGCAAACACACTGTTAAATCACAACATGCAGTTGCATTAAAATACATTAAAGTACAGTTTAAATTAAAGAACCGCATAAACATTTAATTGAAACCATATGAATATAATTTATGCTTAGGAATAAACTGTCTCCAAGAAACTACAAAAAAAAATTGGTCCAGGAACATAACAACACCTTTACCCTGCATAAAGAATGGGAGGTCTATGAATATGCATAATATGCAAATTTTAAATGTTTCAATGTTTTCCTAGCAACCCAATATAATTATCTATAATGAACGAGTGAACAGCTGTACAGCCATGCTACCCTGGGGGTGACTGATCTCGCCTGTTCTCGGAAGCTAAGCAGGGGCGGGCCTGGTTAGTACTTGGATGGGAGACATCCAGAGAAGGCCGGATGCTGTACAAAGACCGAGCCACAAGGGGGTGCACACTCTGGTGTATGCCTGCGTGCCGTTCCCAAGCCCGGATAAATGGGAAGGTTTGCGTCAGGAAGGTCATCCGGCGTAAAAACTCTGCCAAATCTGATGTGCGGACAAAAAGATCCGCTGTGGCGACCCCTCGTTGTGAATAGCCGAAATGGGGAGGAGGGACTAGTGAGTAGTTATTACTAAAAGGGGTACAGCAGTTTGACTCAAAGAGTTGCATGTTTTGGAATTGTTTATATATCAGAAGTTTAGCTACCCACTAGAATTTACTGGAATTTGGCCTCATTCATCAATATTAACAAATTTATTCATGAATCATTCTCAGGCGCATTTACATTTAAGGATTTTGGTATTTATGAAAATCTTGTTAGTTCGCAAAAGCGTTTGTATCCCATGAGACCTTCTGGATTTGCTTGAATTTATATATAAGGAGACTTACTAAATCTTGACGTGACTGATTGACGTTTGAAATTGAAATTGCATAAGAGTCAAAACGTATTGCAATTTTAATATCCAGATTAAGTTTTAAACACGTAATTACTTCACGTTCATCATCTTCTAATAATTCACATTTTGATCATGACTGTATGTTCAAAGCCATTGAATATATTTCAAAAGATATAATAAAGATATAAAATCCTTTGTTTAAAATGGAAAATGTTGATATAGTGCCAGTTTAAAAAATATCTAAAGCAAATACCTATTAAATAATTTCCTAAGGGATTAATAAAGTATTCTGATTCTGATTCTATGAATAGAATCGAAATCATCCACTGATATAGAGTCGTTCTTGAAAAAAAAAGATCTTTCAGTTTCAGTTTGGAGGCACTTTATGCCAGGGACACAGAATCTCTCCGATACACTGAACGCTAAAAGATTCTACGTAGATTAAAGAGCAAAATCATTGCCTCATATATGGAAAGCTGATTGAGAATTACATTGCTGTTAAGGTAGTTTACCTCCCGTCGGCGCTCCATGCCATTGTAGTCTGCCTCTGGTGGGACACGCACAACAAGCTCCGCCTCATACGCGCCTTCTCCGTGATTGGCTGCCATGATGGTAAGCATCAGTGGGTTTTCATCACCAATCGCCAGCTCTGTTCGGTCCCTACATGTTACAAGTAGGAAAATCAAATAAAAACGTCACACCGTTTAAATGTTTTCATGGCGGCGATGGTAAAAGGCTTTCGCAGACTTAAACAATAAACACTTTTTTGCTGTAAAGAAGGGTCAAAACAGTACAACACACTATATGTGTACATCCGGATAAAACTAGGCCGCCATCAAATCCACACAGCATAAACGACACGAGTACGGCTTAGCACATCAAAGAACTCAAATAAACAGGAAGACATTCACTTTCAGGCACACGCACAGACACAATGGACTCACATTTTAGCAGAGAGCGAAAGATCTGGGACACACATGTTGTCCTCTCCACAGTCCAGCAAGATGTTTGCCTGAAAGCAAGATCAAAGGACAAGCAAGGCTCGATTTGCTGTTCAATAACCTGCACATTCGTCTTGTATATTCGGTGGTGTTTTCTGACATGAGCTCATTTTTCAATGCACGCGTACACGTACCCATGCACACACATACACACACCTGTTCACGGTGCAAGGTCACGCTGTAGTGGTCCAGTATGGGTCGTAGCTGGAGGCCAGATAAAGGAAATGTCTGATCCAGGCTGTAGTTCAGAGCTACACTTATTGGACTCAGCTTATCTCTAAATTCAGTCTCATCCTAAAGAAAAATACAAAAAAAAAAAAAACACAATTTTTTGTTAGACATATGCTAGTGATTCTACAGCCATGATTTAATTTCTTATAGTAAAATAATCATCAATGGGATGATGTGGGATTTGGATTTTCCAAACCTACCAACTTCTTTTCTTACAGAATGACATCATACTTTTCTTTCTTTTCTTTTTTTTTTTTTCTTTCTTTCTTTTTTTGGCCCATTTACAGTTTAATGCTGTGGAACTTCCATGAAACAAGTCAGATCCTGATTTCACTTCTGTTATAGCAGCTACAGTACAGTAGTTCCTCAATAGGCTCTTTTTGTTCTTTCTTTCTTGAAGGTAATAAAAAAGAAAAAACAAAACAAAACAAAACAAAAATTTTTTCAAATTGTCATGTTAGAGAGCTTGAAAAGTCGTCTTGGAAAACTCGATCCAAAAATGCAACATAAACATCTCCTTAAAGAAAAGTTGATCACATCAACAATTACGCACTTTTGGGAATCTGTTAATGTGGAGCGCTCCTGTGTAAGCTGCTATGACAGAAATGATAGCGAATTAGAATTACAGCTACTGACACAGCTGCTGTTACACGAAATTAATCAACAGACCAATCAGAACCAAGCATTCAATATCACTGCGGTGTAAAGGACATTAATTGAGCGCATTTAATATGAACACATTTGCAGGACATTCTATGTAGTGTCAGAAAAAAATATTCTTGTGAAAAAGGTATCTGAGCTTGAGGAATGAATAAAATAATTTAAAATAGAGTAGGATAACAATATATAACAAAAAATATCAGTTTTATTATTCTTAAATATTATTAATAAAAATATTATAAAAATAAAGAATAATAATGAAAAAGAAAATTAAAAAATATTAACAACAACAACAATAATAATTACTATTATTGTGAAATTATAATAATAAATAATCAAATGACTAACAATGTTTTCTTATCCTTCTCCTTCTTCCTGCTCTGTTCTGCCATCTTTTATTCCTATCATCCTCTAACATCACTTTATGTCCTTGGAATTTTAAAGAAATCAGATAAAATTGTTTAATAAATGCCTCTGTGCTGCAGAGCCAAGGACAACAAATAAAACCAGTCAATTAAGTTTAGGGACTAGGAGTGTGTGTGTGTGTGTGTGTGTGTGTGTGTATGTGTACATATATTCCATAGGGAAATGCTCCATTCCAGTCTGATGGTGATACAGTAATGAGAGTCGGTTATATCAGATTAACAGAAGGCTGCGTTCTGGGACTAATCTTTACTCACTTCCGCTACACACACACACGCGCACACACCCTTATCAACCTGAAAAAAGCATTTCAGTAATGAAGCAATCATCAAGTGTGATTTCTGTCTGATTTGGCTAAAATTCTACTTTCCCAGAGTCCATATCAGTCACTAACAAAGTTATTATTTTTTTTCTGCTTAAAACATTAGCTCATTTATGTGAATCTGTTCCTGGTTCAGCACGTTGTCTCGTGGATCAAAGTGAGAAATATTTCACTTTTCACAGCAATAACACAAGCTGCTTGGCTTGGCCCATAAAACCCTTTCCCATGGCTTGTGTCATGGAAATGATAAAAAAACCTTGAAAAGTCAAAAGTCTGACTTTGTGTCTGTGCCCTCCAAATAAACACCCATTAAAATATTTCAGGCTCATTTGGACTCTTGTGGTCATTTTGAAGACACTCTAAAAAGTATGGATGCAAGTCATGAAGCAGGGGTTTGCGTGATAGTAACAACATATCTTGTACTTTTATTTTTAAACCATATAAATGCTGGGTTCCCTCCTTATTTTAATAAAATGTATTATTATTATTATTAATAATAATAATAATAATAATAATAATAATAATGAAAATGGCGATGATACAATTTGCATATTATAGAGCACACAGGCCATTTTATACATAAAGGTGCATTTTGTAAATACTAAATTATTGGTTGTACTCTCTTTATCACTGTAAAACCTGACAAAATGCAAAAATGAGAAGTGTCAGGAGGCTCAGAACCAAGCAAATTGTGCCCTGTGCCAAGAACTGCCTACCAAAGTACTTATTGTGGTTTAAAAGCCATTACGAAGTGGTACAGACAGAAGGCAAAACGCTTGGGACTGAACAGGAAATGCAAGTTCGCTTACGACGTGTTACCATGTAAAGGTCTTATCAAATAAATAATTTCTTCATCAGAATAAGTAAAAGGTGTGAAGTAATATGCCATTTGATTCCTAAGTGGTTTTAAAAGACAGAGTAAGTTACTTCGGACATACAGTAAATGTACAATTAAACTGTATTGATTGCTTCCTGTGGCTGACTACAGCTTCTATAACATTTGGAAAAAGTCACAAAAGCAGCCCAATTAACAAGCAGACATAGTATTAAAGATATAGATTCCTGTAATAGTTTATTTTTTCTCATCAAAGGGTATTGAATTAATATAAAGTTAGTCCCAAAAACTGTTAATAAGATTGAATACAGAAAAAAATCCAACAGATTTGGATATTTTAAATGCTAGCTCGATTTTTTGTGGCAAGTGGAACTAATATACAATTTTGAAGAGCGTAAGTTACGGAACTCAAACTTATAAGACAAGATGGGATGATGAAAATGAAACTTCTAGATTTGCTTACCCGCAGGTAAATGGTGTGGTTGATGCATTGCTGGCGATCTCGCTGACCCAGAAGCATTTGCATCGAGCGGTGGTGCTGATGCGAGTCGAGGAACAGAACCCGCTTCACGGCACCTCGCTGCTTTAGCGAGTCCAACTGCAGCTCCATGTTCAGAGCTGAGACAGATTGAATGGGTTTTTTCTTTTATAATCAATTTTGGAACTAAATCACTTATTAATATAGGAATACTGCAGTAAGCATAGACAGATGGGTAGTTATAATCCGAACAGCAAAATTAATTAATAACTTCACTTGTAAATGTCAATTAAATCTTTTTATTGTTTATTATTTATCTGTTGTTTTATTTTATATGATGATCATCAATATTTTCACTCTCATGTCGTCAATGAAAAATGGTTAAAAAAGAACCTAATGTGGAAAAAAAAACAAGGGCTCAAAAGTAATGGAAATTCTGTTTTTCAAAGCACATATGTGCCACATGTCCCATATTTTCCAGACAACAAACCAATAAACCGACAACAAACACATGACCATATTTAAATGCAAAGTGATTTATGTTATTGCATTTTCATTATCTGAACTGTAAATCACAGCAGCTGCTACAGACCTAAAACCCCCAAAACACAATATTAGTCAGAAAAATAACATAATGGTTTTTACCAAATTTGACTTACCAACGACGTCTGGGATGCCAATACCAGAGACTTTAGCACAGACATCCACTCTCAGACTGAAAGAGAGCATAAGCAGACATGGATCAGACTGCATTTACTGATGAAATGTGAACTCCATAATTATAATTACAATCCCACAGTCTCCATGAGCATGATATAAAATAAAGAAGGTGCCAAATAATATATGTGCTGGATCAAGCGTCTGAATAATGATGATGGAAGCAACATTGCTCAATATTGACAGATTCCAATTGAGATTAATTACTTTCATGTAACGTTATTATTGTTTGACAGCAAAGAAATAAATGCCACTGGCTTCTATACGGCGTGTCCACAGAAAAGCGCTGGCAGGGCGTTGGAGAACCCAGTACTTCTTCAAAAAAAGCACTCACATGCAGCATGTGTTAACATTATCTTGACAACACATCTCCACTGCTGTATGATAAGACTAGCATTGCACCTTTGTTTTTTTATAATCTATTTGTTTTTCTTAGGCTCAGGATAGACAGACATGGCCAGAACAAGCTTCTCCTCAATTTTCTCGGGTAACAGGGTGACGAAGAGTCCCACCTATATACAGTAATTGGTTGCCTGAAAAGGAGTGACAGTGGTGACACAAGCACCTTTCAGAAGAGTTCAGAGATTTTCAATTAGAATTGCTCAGTGCAATTTAAAAAAAAAAATATGCTAGGTGCAGTGCTTTTTCCCTAGTCGGCCACATGCAGAACAAATGAAAAAGGATGCTGGTGCTCAGAAAAAAACACAAATATTGACACACACATTAAATTTACACTTTACATTCCTTAATTTTTCCAGGGTTAAAGGTGAATGCTTTTAATTGAAGGCAGAATTTTAAATGTTGTTCTCATTTGTTCACAATCTGTCAACCTCAGAGGAGTAAACTAGGTTATTTGCATAATCTTTATGGGGAGCCCAGAAAATCAACTTCAGCAGGTGTGTAAACCAATTCAATGCATAGCCTTCCCCTCATGTAAACCTTGATATAAGTTTTGAATACAGTCACAGACTTTGAATGCATCTTTGTGTTAGTTCCTAATAGTATTTTAAGAACTATCCTCCACCAGGCTACCGGCCTACTCCACTTTCTCTAATCACTTCCTCTTCCTGTCTTGGGATCATGATGATAGTCTTGTGATTGAATACTAGTTCAGAAATCCAGAAAGCTTAAAGGTTTAAGTAGTCATTGTTGGCCAAAGCTATTTTGCACTGCTGCCATGGTATACACTATATGGACAAAAGTTTCAGGACATCTGATCTTCACACTAATATGTGGTTCTTTCCTAAACTATTGCCATAAAGTTAGAAACACACAATTGTCTAGAATGTCTTTTTATGCTGAAGCATTAAGAATTTCCTTTACTGGAACTAAGGAGCCCAAACATGTTCCAGAATGACAATGCTCCTATGCACAATGCGAACTCCATGAAGACGAGATTGGTGTGGAAGATGTTGAGTGTCCTGCACAGAGCCCTGACATCAACCCAACTGAACACCTTTAATATGAACTGGAATGTCGACTCCACCCCAAGCCTCCTTGCCCGACATCAGTGCCTGACTTTACTAATGTCCATGCGGCTGAATGGATAAATCCCCGAAGCCACTCTCCAAAATCTAGTGCAAACCCTTCCCCAAAGAGAATGAGATGAATGAGATGTTCAAAAACCAAATATGGATGTTCCGGTCAGGTGTCCACAAACTTTTGTCCATGTAGCGTATGACTACAATACAGACGGAACCATTACACTGGTTTTGGCTCCTACATGGGGAACTGTGTTTGTGAAAAATAATTATCCATTGCATGATGCTGTCATCCACCAATTCAGCCAACTGTACCATTTCAATTTCTAGGAACATTTTGAAAAGGCTTGTTTTTCATGATGTAAGATTGTTCTGCAGCCTGTACTTTCATTGTGCTATAATATTCATTTGCAACAACCACCACAAACATATACAGGTCTATTATCATGTCTGATATCGACACAGGAAGTCTCCATCCCCTGAGCTGCACAATTAATTTGGAGGAATTTAAAAATGGTGGTGCTATGAGAACTTACCTAGGGACTCATGAAATCCATCCCCTTCCCCCTTCACTCTTTATTTCTTCCTGGGTTTTTTTTTTTTTGGTTCCAAATGACCAATTTTTCATTTAGAAAAACACAATGTTTTATGATCAAGTGAGTGATTTGAGGTATTAAAGTCTATCGTGCAAAGCAAGTGATGTGAGGTAAAATAAGGCTTTCTTGCTGGGTGGTGGTAGCTCAGTGGTTAAGACACTGGACTATTGATCGGAAGGTCGTGAGTTCAAATCCCAGCCTCACCATGACTGC
>JAOVYU010000032.1:12275622-12286326 GCA_025674565.1 Synodontis membranacea | reverse complement strand
GGTGTATGCCTGCGTGCCGATCCCAAGCCCGGATAAATGGGGAGGGTTGCGTCAGGAAGGGCATCCGGCGTAAAAACCCTGCCAAATCAGACAATAGCCAAAATGGGACGGAGGAGGTCATGATGCTATGCTTGATAGGTGTATTGATTTCATTTTTATTGTAGTTGGTGCAATAGCTTTGAAAATAAATAGTCAAAAGAGTTTAAACTGTTGATTTATCATTTCATACATTTCATATGATTGCATATTGGGGCTGCATATGTCGCTCATATCCAGGCCCTGGTGTCTACGTACTTTTGGCCTTATAAAGTAGTGACATTTTTATCAAAGAAGTATACTCATGCACATTGACCCTCATCATCATCCAAATCAGTCTCTCTAACTCTCATCACTCAAGGTAACTGTCTCCTCATCTACATTTGGGTAAAATTATAAAGAATTCTATATTAACCCTTTATAAGACAAGAAAGCATACCCACAATATTTGGCAACTTTAACAGACATCCAAATGGCCTTGAAGAAGCATAAGGATTTGAATTTTGAACGTTGTAAATAGTTCAATGTTCCATTACTTACCGTAGGTATAGATATACAGTATGGTAACGATATGGTAATATTACTGAGCTAGATTTGCAAAATAAAAATCAAAAACTTTGATAAAATATATCCTCAAGTAAGGGTTGAAATTTTGAATTTCCAACTATTTCAATTACTGGCCTATAAAGGGTTAAGTTAAAAGGAACACATCATAACATACGAGTTTTTGAAGTTAAATACAGATTAAGCAGATTGAATGGCTTATCAGTGAACCCAGTTGTTAGCAATTTCACAATAATGTTTTTCTCTTCACACATTAGGAGAAGAAAAATAAAGGGCAATTCTAAAAGTCCTTCTTTAACTTTAACCAGTTGCTGCACTGGTCTCGACACAGCAGGGACATTATTGTGCTTAGAAAGTCAGCAGCGCTCCTGTATTTAAGTTTTCTTCTTGCTAAAATGCTCGCAGCCGTCACCGCAAAGAAAGACGAGTGTTCAGATTCAGCCACTGATCGGGTTTCATAATGAAAATGGTCTGCGAGACCGTATTGACTTTCTGTCTCGCTGTCAATTCACGTTACATTTTATTCGTTCTGCAATGTGGGCTTCTAAGAGTCCTCTGGATTCACAGGTCTAATAGAATCAATATAGAACAGTGGTTGGAAGAAAGGCACAAGGCTGGATTCAGGATATTGAGCCTGGTTTATTATAGCATTATCTATATTGACGGTGTAATTTCGACCAAGACTAGGATGGATCTGTATCCATGAATTAACCTTGCATCAATGAGGACGCAAGGTTTAAACAGCGCCTCTCGCTGATCTCATTTCAACTGCGCAGCGATGTTATATGCAATATCAAGCATTGATGTGAGAGGATGAAGAAGACGAGTTCTGGTAATCATTTCGGTAATAACACGGCCCCTGTTTTTTGCTTTGATGTTGTAGTTTTTCTGCCAGGATTTAGCTGATCATTTCAAGTCCTCTGAATCATCACTAGGTGCCAAATTTGCGCTCCGAGTTTGCCTGATTTTCTTGAGTAGAAGCATCTGAGATAGGCTTGTACTATATTGCTTAGACTACCCCCTTGAAACACGAGCACGTACCTTTAAAGGTGACATGTTACACCCCTTTTCCACCACTTGCCTGAGAAATGTCTGTGCTTTAGTCACATTTTCACACCACAGCTCCCTTCTCACTCCGTCTAAACACCCCCGTTCAGAACGGCTAGTCTGAGTGCCTGTTCCTTTAAATGATAACGAGCCACTGCTCAACGCACACCGATCTTCCACCAGTCAACCAGGTAGCACTTTCCGCATGAATATGCATGAGCTTTCCCCTGCTTCTCAAGCCATGAGTGGAGGTACACATTTGGAGGTGGTATAATTCTAATGGGTTCCCCTTGTGACAGAGAAAGTGGAGTCGCATTTGAACAGCGCACGTTTTCTGAACTAGGCAGCCCAAAAGAAGCTGACTGGGTTGTTTTTTTTTTGAGTTTGTGGGTTGATAGGCACTCCAGATAGCCAAATGTATGTGCACAAACAATGAAAAAGTAAGTTTTTCCATAATATGTCCCCTTTAAGTAAAAAATAATAATCTGTGATATAAAATGCTGACCAAAGAAGGAAATAGCTTATTTCTTTGATGTCAAATATAATACAATGTAATGTAGTGTTGTAGTGCTCGAGATCGGTCTCGGATCGGTTTTTGAAGGTCTTGGTCTCGTCTCGGACTCGATTGCATCTGTACTCGATCTTGTCATGGACTCGGACAAAGCGGACTCGGAATTTTATTTCGAGACCACTACTCCGAGAATATTATTATTAATGAGCTGTTTAATGTCGGATTGGGTAACTTCTTACTTCAAGTGGAAACAATGATGTTAGTGCTGACCCTGGTTACCCGACCCGTCCCCTTCACACTAGTGCTGTAGTACTTGAAATCGATCTCAAGACCAGTTGAACGTCTCGGTCTCATCTCGGTCTCGGCCAGCCCTGGTCTCGGTCTCGACTCGGTCTCGGCTCCTCAGAGTCTTGGTCTTGTCTCGGTCTCGACCCCCTCTGGTCAGGTCTTAGTCTCGGATAAGGTGGTCTTGACTACAACACTAATGTAATGTAAAAGCTGGTGCTGAAAGTCCAAAGTCAGATTAGTGCATAACTGAGATATGCGCCTGTTATACTCAATCTCCATCCCAATTTCCGTATCAAGTACTCACTAAAGTATGAACTCTGAATATGGCCCTATGCATTTTTACTGTTATTCTTATAGTGCGTCTCTGTTTTTTGCTTGTTAATACTCCAAAGGTGTGAATAAGCTTTATTTTTTTTGTTGTTGTTCAGTGTCATTCAGTTACAGCAGCCTCATGTCGTAATATAGCTTTATAACATCATCAAAGAGATTAAAGTGCTAACAACTGTAGCTGTGACCTTCCAAAACTGTCTTAAAGTGGTTCAGGAGTCATTAGGAGGAAAAAGTTAGACTATAATGGAAAAGCTATTATAATAAAACAACAACAACAACAACAACAACAAAATTGCACATACTTTACTTGCTATTTAAAGGGTGCTGATATTTTTAGGCTGTTTTCTGCTTTGTTTTAACTCATTTGTTTTTTTGGGCTTTGGCTTTTTTGATTTATAGCTGTAATATACTACAGTGTGTGTTTGTGTGTGTGTGAACAAGAATGCTACCTTTATTAGTCTAAACAGAGTTTTGTGTTTTACTACTCTTTTTCCGCTGTGAGAATTCAGTTGAGAGTTGCCACAACGCAGACCGGGGGGAATGTGATGGGATTCCGGGTGCATGAGTTTATTTGTATTAGAAGAACTTCAGAAGACCTTGCGAAACTAATATCTGAATCGTCACAGTCCAGCAAACATCCCAGTTTCATGTTGGAATCCCATGGAACCATACACAAACGAGATACATTTTGATACACACACACACACACACACACACGCACACACACACACACACACACACACACACACACACACACACAAAAACAAAAAAAAAGGTAAAAATGTTCAGACACTACAGAGGTAATGACATGACCTTGCAAAGACCGATGTTTAAAACGGACAAAATGTTAATGAGTTACACGGGGTGCATGTATAACTTTTGAAGCCTGAGCATGATCTAAGGCAAGAAAAACAAACATGGAGGACAAAGTGCTTGTCCTGGACATTGCAATGTAACTAAAAATACCACTTCTGGGACGTTCACTTGACAGACGACATGACGTCCCACCTTATAAAGTTAGGGCCACACAAGAAACTCCTCTTCTCAAAAGCCTCTTCGTGCCTACAGTTACACCAGTTCTTCATGTAATCTTATAATAATTCGAATCTAGGCTTGTTAATTAACTCATACTAACTAGGACTGGGCAGGGGTTACCATGTGAGCTGGCTTTTTTTTTTCCCCCGTATCAGCACAAAAGGTTCCCCATCTAGCACAGGAATTTCAGGAATGGAAACAAAAGGCTCAGCATGAACACAGAATAAGAAAGGCTGTATAAAGTGATGGGAATCCCCGAACTGCAAAGCTCTCGCCTGGTCGTGAACAAATCCGGCAGGTTCATGACATCAATGCTGACTCAAGAACTTGGGTGAAAGCAAAAGACCCTGTGGGTTATTACTCAGGGAAACAGGTTCACGTACCAGCCCTGAGAGAGAGACATATTTTTCCCCCTCATAATAATGACACTTGGACATGACCATGTGTGTGAGCAGATCTAGTAAGTAACCAGCACATCAAAAATACTCTGAACAATAGGTTTTTATTATAGCCTCAAGGACTCCTATGAGAAATGGAGCTCACATCTATATGGATTTTCCGAAAGGGACACAATTTTGCATGCCTTATGAATGTGCTAGTACTTTTTCATGGTCTATCACGGCTGCCGGCCATGTTGTTACTTTGTGGTCTGGAAATTCATAATCGACTGTATTGCAAGCCAAGATTTTGGATGGAAATGTAACCTTAAAGGTCCACTATATGGCATTTAGAGGGCTCTATTAGCAGAAATGGAGTATAGTAATCATAAGTATGTTTTCGTTAACATATGGGCTTTTAACACCTGTACCTATGAATCTTGTGTTTCTTGTAAGCTTAGAATAAGCCCTTTATATATACATGGAGAGCGCATCCTCTACAGTAGCCCAGAATGGACAAGCCACTAGAGAGCGCCGTCTGCATTTTGTGTTTTCATGAGTGGCAGCATGATTCCCGAAGAAAACGCTGGAAGGAAGAGGAAGGAGAAACGGAAGACCAAGGAGTAGAAAGAAGAGCAATCACTGGGATAAATCTTTTAACGAATATTGTGTACTTCCGCTGCGCGCCGTGGAACGCCCTGCACTGATGATGCATCCTTGATTACAACGGTTCCCTCTTGAAACTGGTGGAAATATGGGCTGGTTCACTATCTGGCACCAAGGTTCAAAGAGTCCCATTACCTGTTGGTGGAACACCACCTTGCTTAACTAGCTAGGCCAGCTCACGTAGCTAGCTAATAGCTTACTTAACATAACACTTTTCCACAGGTTGGATATAGAACTGTGAAATGCTGACATCTCCACAGGGCTTTGGATCACACAATCTGCCGATCATTAGCGGGATGTTTCCTTTGAAGGATTTAAAACTGAAGATACCTGAGAAATTGGTGATCAGTCTCCAATGTCTCGGACAAGCATTTGGTTACATTTATTATGATTATGATTATTATGATGATGATGATGATGATGATTATTATTACAGGTTTTCTGACACTATCAGTTTTGGTACACACCACAAATCAACTTGGAAGGGAGCTCTATGTGTTCTTCTCCTAAGTTCCAGGATAATGTCAGCATTAAACCAGATTAATGACCCGGATAGAGAAGATGAATTACCGGCTAATAGAACTGCTTTGGGAATTGGCAAACTCTCTAAAGGGCTACTTGCATTTAGAAAGCTTGCCTTGCAGAATAGAGCAGCATTAGGTTTCCTTATAGCAACTGCCCTTATAGATGGAACCTGTCCAGTTATTGAGTGCTTTTCCTAAATTCAAATTCAAATCCAAATGACAAGAAATTGAAACATAGTTAATACGTCACGTGAGGCACACAGCATTCATGCTCCACAAAAGAAATGGTTTGTTTGGATAGCTAATCCATTAGGAGATTCGAGGACATGTATATTAGTTATCCTAAAGTTATTATTATTATTTTTTTTATTTCAGGTACTTGTTATACACCTCTTACCTCCTCCTCCCCATTTCGGCTATTCCCAACTAGGGGATCTTTTTGTCCGCACGTCCGATTTGGCAGAGTTTTTACGCCGGATGCCCTTCCTGACGCAACCCTCCCCATCTATCCGGGCTTGGGACCGGCACGCAGGAATACACCAGAGTGTGCACCCCCTTGTGGCTGGGTCTTTGTACAGCACCCGGGCTTTTCTGGATGTCTCCCATCCAAGTACTAACCAGGCCCGCCCCTGCTTAGCTTCCGAGAACAAGCGAGATCGGGCACCCCTAGGGCAGCATGGCTGTCGTTATACACCTCTTACCAAACACAGAAAAAAAAACTAGTTGGCGACCTGAGACCAAAATATGCATCAGGATGGACCTGAAGACTTCATTTAATTATTTATTATGATTTTTATTCATTATTTTCTTTTTATATTTCAATCTTATATACACACTTCTAGAAATCTATTACTCCATAAGAATCTTTTTTTGAAGCAGAATTCCCTAACTAGAAGAATCCTTAACTTAGGAATCCTTTTTTTTTAAGCGCGTACTGTTTTATGAACCAACCCAGACTCTTCCACTGTCCAAATTAAGATGCTTTAAATATATAATAATGTGAATTAAACTCATCCATTTATTATATTCATCCATTCTTTTGTCATTCAATCATTCATTTATCCCTTTGTTTGGTATGTTGTATACAAAATTAGTCTTAGTCATCAGTAGTTAGTCAGATGCTGTATAATTAGAGTGAGGTTTGTTAGAAATTGTTGGTTTATTGAAAGTAGAAATCGAAATCGAAATCCGTGATTTGAAAATGCGGCCACTGAAACACTTCTTCATGTGATCCTGTCTTAAGAAGTAAAACACTTTGATTTACTGTTACCAACCCCAAAGCTGCTTCTTTTCCAGAAACTGCACACCCCAAAACTTTCATACTTTAAAATAAATAAATAAATCCATATATAGCTAAGTTTAACAAGGTTACGTTTACAGCTTTACCTCAAACCTAAATGTGTTTAAATCCATCAGAGAGTCCTTATAAAAATGCTAAATAAAATATCTATTCACAGAAAACTTCACCATAGTAATGATTATGCATATGTTTAAATCTATTTATGTGCAATGTTCACAATTTAAAACTCCGTATAAGTTGTCACTATAGAAAAAAAAAAAAAAACAAGACCATAGAGAACATTATTTTCTGCCCTAATATAAAACCGTGATTTGAATTACAACCAAACTATTGTACGGCCTCTGATACAGCAAAATTAATCAACAAAGTCTGAACAATCAGAAACGAGAATTTTACAGCGCTGCATTGTAAATCTTGGGAGCTCAGTCTAACCCCTATCAAAACTTTTTTTTTTGTGTGCACTGATGGTCATGAAAATACCGAGACATTATCACACTGCAATTTAATCCTTATTTCTGAAATTGTGTCACGATCGCACAAAAAAAATCATATCTTCTATAATAAGAAGAAGCAATTACTGGCTTTAATGATGCACAGATGTCATATTTTGCGAGTTATAGACTTCTCATCTTGTTGATTTTAATTATGATCCATTTAAAGACAGCTGCAAAAAAAAAAAAAAAAAAAAAAAGAAGAAGAAAGAAAAAAAAGAATAATTCAGATACACACAGCTGGTCACAACATTGAATAAAATACATTAGACTAGAAATTCTTCTGTCATCGAGCATTAATATTATAAAGTTATTAGGGTCGAGCCATGTAGCACAGAGTCTCGTCATTGTTATGCGAACACATTTATTCAAAGACAGATAGGCAATACTATTCGAGAGTACTCTTTCAAGTGCACAATATTATTATTTTTAAAATATTATTAAATAGTGCAATTTGTTCAGCTATTTCATTCACTCTTCACAAAATATGCTTTGATGGGACAAGGTTTGCTTAGTCTATCAACTTCTAGTTTCTTTGCAATTTAAAAAAAAACGGTAATAGAGTAAGTAATCTACCCGATTCATGTTTATTATGCATGCTATTGTTTATAACGCGCACCTAATTAATAACTAAAATGACGAGTTATCAGTGTATAGTGAAAGTGATTAATTGTCATTATTGACACACCAAAGCACACAGTGCACAACAACGAAATTCGTCCTCTGCATTTAACCCATGTGTGAAATTGTGACACCCAGCAGGGGGCAGCTGTTTCAGCGCCCGGGGAGCAGTGCTTTAGGGGCAATACCTTGCTCAGGGTACCTCAGTGGTACCTTGCTGGTCGGGGGATTCGAACCTGCAATCTTTCATTTACAAGTCAGCATGTGTTAGTGAAGTGGGCTTAAAGAAATGATCCCCAGTGGACATAAAATCTAGGAAGTATTCCACCAAGTATGATCATCTAGCATGCTGCTTGTGTCTACAGTCTGGGCTAGAAAGAAATGAGTCCCAGCCTCTACCTAATTCCATTCTGTGTTTTTCGGTTTTGTTGGTGGTGCTGTTATACATCTATAAATGTTAAAAAAATAAATAAATAAATAAAAAATCCACTTCAAGCCAAATATTGACAGCAGATATGACAACGCAGATGTAGAGATTTTTAAAAAATATTTTAAATAGTATTTTTTTGAATATATTTTTTCTTGCAAAGAGAGGGAAGGCTGGATACAAAACTAGCTCTAGTGAGCTGGGTTTATATATCAAAATTAAATAAAAATATGCGAACACAAAATGGTCAATTTTAGCTTGTGCACTGAACATTTGCCATCCCATGAACCAGAAAATAAGATGCTTGTTAGTGCAGTTGCTTTAAAATCATTGCTGTCTGGTACTGAGTACAAATCCTTTAGGTGATCTGACATGAACTGACCTTGTCAATTTTTTTTTTTCCAGATATATGATAAATGTAGCTTGAAAGAGAGAGAGAGAGAGAAAAAAATGCAGCCGCGTGCAGCTGGAGGCAACACATTTTTCTTCCAAAAATCGTTATGTTAAAAAAACGGAGCAACACTTTAGTTGGAGTTAGGACTTCACAACTGTGGTTTTACTGTATCGACATTTAGAGGTTAGTTTTGTTTTTGTTCAAAAGGAAAATGGTAAAGTATTTGGTTCGGTATAACTGAAGGTGAGTGAGGAGAGCAAACCCTGAGCAGTAATTCTGTACAGCGTGGGGCGATGCCTATATTGCGCACATATGCATACTGAGAAATGATACTTACTGTAAATGAAAGTATAGACTGATCCAGTGAGCAATGAGATGCTATAAATTCAGTGATCTTATTACGAATAAGGCATGGCATGACGCCTAGCTTATTGCTTTTACAAAATAGTGATAAATCCAATATGATAAAATCCAGTGCCTGATAATTAACCGAATACATTATTAAGAATTCTCACAATAAACAATTCTTCCCATCCATCATGTAGTCTGTTAACAGTAAACAGTGGCCGCTAAGCAACATGGGGACGAAGATGAAAGCATTCTATGGGCAGAACAATGGGTTAAGCGAGAAAGCTATTTATACAGTATCAAGCAAGCAACAGTGCCATTATACCGAATATCATCATGGCTGAGTCTCGGATCGAGGCCACAGGTCACAGTCTTGCTTATATTTAATAAAAGAGCACAGTTGCGAGTGCGATATTGCTTTTATACAACAGTTCTGTAAACAAGAATGTAATATCAAGTTACTGACATTTCAGACCCAATATAGGCAAATACTTTGTTTATTTTAGCTCCCTTATGGAAAGTAGTACTCAAGGAAGCCACAGCTGGATGGAGCGTTGCGCACTGCATCACGATTGACAGCCCATAATAAGTGTAGTAATGGTCTCAATCTAATAATTAATGATTCTGTTGCTAGAATTGGAATTTTTTTTTGTAGTGAGCACAGACAAGTGGCGTGAGACAAACAGTGCAATGTATCAGTGCTATTATACTAAATATTAACACTGCTTGTCCAATCAAATTAGTGGACCAGAACTAACTGTTGCACAATTTGGTTTAAACCATGACATGTTAAGACAGGTGTGTGTATATATATATATATATATATGTGTATTGTGATGCAGTCACAGGTGGGCTTATATAGAGAGGCTTTAACAGCAGGAAAACCAAACGAAAATTGTGAAGCAAAAGATTCGGGAACGCTGATTGTCTTCATACTCGCCTGTGTATGCCTGTTCCCCATACAGCTCATTTGCATTTAGTGCCACCCACAAAACTCCATAAAAGGTCAAGCACACAAGAGGGCTGGGAATACTAATTGACTACTAAAAGGTGAAAGAAGAGCCAGACATTCAGAAGTGGATGTTATTTTGACTCCCTTCAATGACAGTAATAATATGTAGCATCCTAACAACACCTAAAAAGGTCAGAATTGTGGAGAAGCCGAATCAGCTGTGAATTGGGTTAGATGGACAAGAAAATGGTTTGACAGGAAAATGGAGGAGGGGGGAAAAAAAAAGACTGTACTCGGTACATGCACTCCGAGCGCACCACACACGGAAACCGTTATTTGAAAATCATTTTAAATGTCTTGGTCAAAGTACTGAAAGTGCTGCACGGTGTCAGAAGAAGACGGCATGGCAAATGGAACCGATTTAAGTCAGGCTTATTAAAGAACAACAAAAAAAAAATAATTAGCACTCTGCGAAGTGCTGAATCTTCCATCAGCTGAGGTGTTTGCGCAGATTCCATCCCGTACTTATACGGTGGCAATTTCGTAGGCCATAACCGTATCCCGTTTTTGTTTGAGATAAGATTTGAAACAACTTCACTGAAGGTCTAAATAAAAATGGTAAGGATCTTTTTTTCTTGGAAATGTGACAGTATACAGTATAAGCATGCAAGTAAAGTACGGTCGTCCCTCGGCACTTCGCGCTTCGACTTTCGCGTCTTCACTCTATCGCGGTTTTTTCCAATACAGTATATTCATTAAAAAGTTGATCGAGACAGTGAAAATGATACAGCGC
>JAOVYU010000032.1:12116338-12128033 GCA_025674565.1 Synodontis membranacea | reverse complement strand
TTCTATTGGATGAACGACAGGACTTTGACTTGACATTCCAAACCATTACTTTTATTCTTCCTCGACCTTCTTTTACTCGGTCGAACGACTTGTGAGCTCAGGGTTGTTGTCTTGCTGATGTTTTCCTTCAGAATTCAATGGTATTATTTAGAATTCATTGTCCGGTTAAAGATGGCAAGCTGTACATGTCCCGGCCCAAATGCGGCAAGACAGGCCCAAACCATGATACTCACACCTCCATGTTTCACGGATGGGATAAGGATCTGATGCTTTTGCTTTTTTTCCAAACAGAACGCTTTACATTCAAACCAGAAAATTCTATTTTGGTCTCATCAATCCGCAGCGATTTTTCCTATAGCCTTCTGGCTTGTCCATAGATAGATGATCCTGTAGATGGGCAGCAGTGTTCTTTTCAAAGAGCAGTGGCTTTCCCAAAACATCTCTGCCATGTATACCATTGTTGCTCAGAGTTCTCCTAATGGTTTACACATGTTCATTAACATTGGTCAATGTGAGAGAACACCAGGTTCCTTTGAGTTTATTACATGCGTTGCTCTTTGAGTGATCGTTGTTGGCTGACCACTCCACGAGAGGTTAAAAATGATCTTTAATTTCCTCTATCTCTATGAACATAGACTGATGGAGTCCAAACTCTTAAGAGATTGTTCTGTAACCTTTTCCAACCCCATCATCATCAGCAACTCTACTTTTAGAGCTCCGGAAAATCTCGTGATGTTTTTGGTCATATTTATGGAGAAATATAGAAAATTCTAAAGGGTTCACAAACTTTCAAGCACCACTGTATGGCTACAACAACAACTGAGAGGTTTTTTTTTTTTTTTTCCCCCTGCTTTCTACTCCAGCCCCAGGAGTGTTCCAAAACAAGTCTGGATTGTGTCTGTCAGCTGACACACAACACTCTAAAGTAGTCAGTTATCCAGATTATTATCAGTGCTGCAGCTGGGCCAAAAAAACCCAAAACAAAACAAAAGAGAAACACAAGGACTCATACTGTCCTCACATTGTGGAGTGAACATAAGGTGGAACTACTGCTTAAGGTTGCACTTGGGTCTTATTCGTATCCTTGTGCTTTGTCGTGCCAGAATGCATGAGGCATATTGTATTGTTGGACATGTGCATGATGGTATGATAATAAAGCAACAAAGTGAGTGAAATTGCAAAAACATTATCAAATGCGAAATTGCAGAGTATTTTTACATTCATATGCCGTTCACTGATGCTGTTGACACTGTTTACTTGTAGAGACCAAAACGTAGCTAGCACAGAAAATACTATATTTTAGTTTTCAAATATATGCCTCAATGGGGCCAAAGTTCATCATTTACCAACTGTGTGTGAGCTCCCATATCTGTCTAATTTTAAACTCCTCTGTTGTTGATAAATCATAGCATTATCCGTGTTTATGTGTGCAAAATTGAATCCGCTGCAACTGCAAAGACTCAATTAACCTTAAAGAAAATCAATTAACCTCACTTCTTCTGAGCTTTTTTTTTTCTTTCCTCGATACATGTGTAAATCAACCAATTTATGTGTGGTGAAAATAGTTGTATCTTGGCTTCCGTCAACCTTCAGTCCTCAATTACTCAATCTGACCCTGTCGTCATAGGAACTGTATTGACGTTCTCTGTACTCAGAAGTGGAGCTCTGTGTGTTTGAGCTCAAAGTGGTGAGTTGATAAGAACAGAACTACGGCCTGCTGACCTCAAGAGACTTTCTTAAAATGCGGTCATAATAAGAAGGGACTAAGTGTCAACTTCTTATTCCCTTAATAACTGTAAAGCATATTGTTCAGTAACTACAGTGACTAACTGTAAAACCTGGACCGATGGATCCCGGAAACTAACATGGCACAGATGAACTTATTAGGCAGTACAATAACTGTTGTAAAAAATAAATAAATAAATAAATAAAAATAAATAAAAAAAAATTCAGCAGATTGTATTGCAGTTATTTAATCCATTTTAAGATGTGACAGTAGATGGGAGCTAAAATCAAATATCTAGCATTAGCTCAAGTGTGACGCTATTAGGATTGAGCAATACATTATGCCTCAAGGTCTCACTGAAAGCAGAATATGAGGAATATGAATAAAAATATTACCCACACACATAAAGGCAGGTGGCTTACTCTGAATACCAAAGGTTGTAACATTTACATTCTCTCTCTCTCTCTCTCTCTCTCTCTCTCTCTCTCTCTCTCTCTCTCTCTCTCAGCAGGACTATGCTGAAAAGGAGAAAGCCATAACCAAAGCTCTGGAGAACCTGAAGGCCAACTTCTATTGTGAGCTTTGCGACAAACAGTACAACAAGCATCAAGAGTTTGACAACCACATCAACTCATATGACCATGCACACAAACAGGTAAGCACAACACGACTGTACAAATTCATGGCCAAAAGTATGTGGACACCTGACCATCATGCCCATGTGTGGGCTTTCCTGAAACTGTTGCCACAAAGTTGAAAGCACACAGTTGTAGAATGTCTTTGTATACTGTAGAATTCAAATTTCCCTTCACTGCGACCAAGGGGCCCAAACCTGGTTCGCGTTTCGTCATCAGTGCCCCTGTGCATACAGTAAAGCAAGGACCATAAAGACATGGCTTGCCTAGATTGATGTGGAAGTACTGATCTGTTACAATAATCAATCAAAAACCCAGAAGAGGCAATAACATGTAAAAGACTTATGAAATTATTCCTACCTATTTGAAGTTCATTCTGTTTCTAGCACTAATGCTAGACTCAGTGCTTGCGCTGCTCTCGGCAAAGTCTTCACTGCTTAGGATAGCATGCTTTCTAATTTCAAAAGCCTGCAAGAATGTCGTTTCCTTTTGCTCATTTCTATCCTACTTATTTGCTTGATAACGCATAATAAGCTAAAATCCAAAAATCCATCTTTCCCAACATCATGATTACACACCAGAAATCTTTATCATGCAATAACCTATTACCAGTGACATTAGGACCAATAATCAGTTTTTAACTGTATCTGCCTCACAACGTGAGTGGAAGCAGCCAAAAGATGCAATTTTTTAGTACAACTTTGCTACAGATTTTTATTTTATGACTTCTATATGATTGAGTCAGAACAAAGTCAGCCAGCCAGCCAGCACATAATTAAATGTTACAGAAAAATGTCTGTATGTCATTAAAGTTTAAAACTATGACCTTAAAAACCCCACACACATTGTCCCTGGGACCACTATTTTTTAAAGCAAAGGGTTGTCACACCCAATACTGACATGTTCGGTGTTTTACTGCAATGTACAAATCATGTAATTTCATTGAAACTATAGTAGTCAAAGGTACAACTTGTTATACAAAGAAAATTGCTGGTAAGATTTATTGGGCATGTTCAGCAAGATCTTATTCTTTCACGTTCTTATTTATTTATTTATTTATTTATTTATTTATTTATTTTTACAGCGAAACCCAGGAGCCTTTATTATGTTTTGAGAACTAATGTAAAATGTTTTTGTTCTGTTTTTGTTTGTACAGTAGAAGTCATAAAATAAAAATCTGTAGCAAAGTTGTACTAAAAGAAAAAAAAAATGGAGGTGTTCTAAAACTTTTGTCCGGTAGTGTATATCTTTTTTTTTAAATGTGTACATGGTGCATACAGGATTACAGCTTGCTTCTCCGGTGGATGAAGCTATTGAAGCTTATATCTCTTTGAGCAGAGTATACACATGAAGAGGTGAAAGATCTGGACAGACTAAAGGAAAAAAAGTGCCGCTGGATCACTCTCTTTAGGCAGAGATGAAGTCCCACTGTAAAGCAGAACACAATTAACTAAAGTTTAAACCCAAATAAGTAACTCAGAATTTAATCATGAAATAAATATTTGGCACCAATGAGCATTCTGTGTCAATGAGAAAGATTAATATTCAGGTCATTCAAGGTGGAATTTTCCTATAAAGTAGGAAAATGAGAACCCTGGGTAATGGGCCATGGCTTATAAATTTCTGAAGAGCCTAAGACACTTCTAACCTCATTCCTCCTTCCCATTTCGGCTATTCCCAACCAGGGGTCGCCAAAGCAGATCTTTTTGTCCGCACGTCCGATTCGGCAGAGTTTTTATGCCGGATGCCCTTCCTGACGCAACCCTCCCCATTTATCCGGGCTTGGGACCGGCACGCAGGCATACACCAGAGCGTGCACCCCCTTGTGGCTGGGTCTAATCTCTGCAAGTCTCCCATCCAAGTACTAACCAGGCCCGCCCCTGCTTAGCTTCTGAGAACAGGCGAGATCGGGCACCCCCAGGGCAGTATGGCTGTACAGCCTAAGACACTTCTAACATTCATCATTTTCTTTGTGAATAAAATCTAAGATATTGTTGTTGTATAACAGCTTTAATGGAAGGTGTAAAAGTGTGGACTTTCTTCTCAGCAGGAGCATTTTCTCTGGATATATTTAGACAAAATATGCAACTGCGCTCCTGAGGTTGTGTTCTATATCATACGATTGGTGTTGATTTCCAGCAGTGCCAAACTGAATTTTACTGCTCTCATCCGCTTCAAACTGTAAATTAGCGTTCGTCTTTTTGTAAGAGTTTAACATTCATAGTTTAAGTGATCGCTTTATGAGTGGGGACTGCAGCATTTCTGAATGATAATATTTATCCGGATTCAGTCCCTTTGGAGTTGTGTCTGGGCAACGAGAGTAAGCGAAACCTTGTGAAATAGAGAGTTTAGACGACATGAGTAGAGACAGAAGACTCTTAGTGTAAAAGTGTGAAGCGAAAGTAGAGCGAGAGCTGCAACTTCAAATATTTACTGTATTCAGCGTAGTGTGTATGAAATCCTACAGAAATCCCAGAGTGCATGAAATGTGCTCCTGTCAGCAGGAGCATTAACATTAGAAATACGAATTGACATGTACTGCTGTGTCACATTTCTTCGTTCTCACAGGAAGTTGGTCTGCTGAGTCACTGCAGTATGAATTAAAAGTTATATAAGCACAATGTTAATGTGAGATATGGAATTTTAGCTACCTGTGACTGAATGACACACAGACGGATGAGAGAAAGCGGCAGAAATGCAAAGTAAGTGGGGAAAAGAAGTGGAAAAGGTGTTCGAAAGATTGAGAGGCGAGAAAGAAGACGGCAGCGTTCGTTACGTATGGCTGACTTTACTTGTTAGCACAGATATAGATGTGCACAAAGATATGCATTTTCCTAAAAAATAACGGCTTTCAAAATTATCAGCACCCCCCCAAACGAATGTTTGTTGAGAATTCCTCGGAAGAGAATAAATGCCTCTTGAGTCCCGTTGTGAAATGTACATTAAGAGCGTAGGATTATTTTTAGATCGGATCAAGTGCCTCGATTCGTATGCTACTGTACATTGCAAGACACTGATCTCGTTTTCCTGCGATCGTTTCTGTTTCTGTTGATTTCATGCACTTTATCATTGTATTGAGCTGTCTATTTACAGTATAACCAAGTCAGAATCTCCTGTCGGTAGCAACCTTCAGCATTTAGGTTGAAATTTCCTGGTACTTAGGAATATTCAAGATATCATCGATCTTTACGAAAGCCCCTAGATCACCAGCTGAACAACAGAGTGGGATCTGTGAGCCAAATCATACTTGACAAACATGGTAGGAGGAGAGTTTCTGTTACCTTCCCTTGCTTGGTTTATACTACACTCATGTTAAAAAAATATATATTGGTTATTCAGTTTGTCCTATTGGGGCAACCCTTCAAATTTTGATGTAGAAATGAAGCCAAACTCCCTCCGCAATGTTGCCAAATTTGCAGGTATCTCTGAAGTAGGGTTGTCTACTTCTTGAATTTGCGTAGTAGAGATGAGCGGCGAAGACTTCTCTTCGCTAACCCTACGCCCTTTTGCCTTCGAATCAGTCCCAGGTGAGCTAAAGTGCATCATTTGGAACACATGTCAGTTCCAAGCACACTGAAAACGAACTAACTACTCACTGTATAAACTCCATCCTCATGTTACATGCATTTGTTCACCAAAGAACAAGTTACTTTTGCAAAAATTTACATAGATGTCTGGCTGGATGGAGTAGTATATATGACTAGGTAGCTAGCGTGATTGCTATATGGTTAGATACATGGTTAGCTAGTGTGATTACAGTAACCTGCCCCTAGGAAAGCTCTTTTTAACAGAACTGGCAAACATTTTGTGTTTACGCATGTGTCCAGAAAGGTTTACATAAGTAGGTTTCTTCTGGGAAAATCTGTTAGTCAGGTTTATTTAGCGTGCCTAGTACTTAGTATTTATAGTAGAATAATGTTGTTAAAAACTAATTTCTGGGAGAAAATTAAAGAAAGGGAAAGATATCTGCATATGGTAAATTAGCTATTCGAATTAGATACCGAAGACAGCAAGACAGTCTAGATGAAAGAAGTGACACGGAGACTAGGCTGCTTCGTCATGCAAACACTTCTTTTCATACAGTCCATGGTAGAACCCTACAATACAATGTTCCCCGATGTTCTTAGTAGGATAGGGAAGTAAGAAGTGTTCAGGAAACAAAGTACCCTTGATAAACGTATCTGAATCGAGATTGCTAAGCTACATTACAGAATTCATGTGCACTCTATGCTATTGCAACAGAAGTATAAATGATCAAAGCAGATACAAGGCAAACTGGAAAGGAATTGTTCATGAAACCTGTCGACCAGCGGCTGTCCACCAAGATGGTCCAGCAAGATATTTCAGAGAACTGAACGGGCATCTGATCCATCCATACTGTAGTTCAAGGACTTTCGTTTTCTATCCATGAAGCAATTAAGGTCAGGATTTGGTTAAGGTCAAGCCAGGATTTTGTTTAGGTGTAGGCATTAATTAGTTGCATTAATCAATATGTCAGTGGAAGGTCCTCACAAGGGTAGCAAATCTAACGTGTGTGTGTGTGTGTGCGCACGTGTGTGTTCGACAAAGCTGAATGGTTCTGTCCATCACGTCTATAAACAAAGCAAAGACACTTTTCTTAGTTTCAACAGTACTATACACTCGCTGGCCACTTTAATAGGAACTCGCACTGTATACTTGCACACTCATGCTATTATCCAGTCGGCTATATATGTGGCAGCAGGGCAATGCATTAAATCATGCAGTTACAGATCCAGAGTTGAGTTAATGTACAAATTACCTCATACTGTGACAGTCTAGGACCAGGGTGGTGGACACAGACACACACAGTAATAGGGTATGAAAGTGCTCTTTGTTTAAGGGCTTGTGGGAGGAAGAAAGGGAGCTCTTCCGGTAGCGCAAGGTAGTCATTCTAGTAGGGGGTCTAGCAGGTAGGGCTGAGTCTGGAGTTTCAGCGTCAGTGCCGGCGTTCAGTCTGGCGGGCTCCACAGTGGGCTGGTGCGCGGCGGGCTTCAGGAGGCACAGAGGGTACTAGACGGCGTGCTGAAAGTCCGTGAGTGCAAGAACATACAGGAGAATATTGGCTAGCAGCCTGTCTTACCTCTGAGCCTAGCTCGAGGAATTTCTCCTCTTCCCGGTGCCTCCAAGAGGGTAGTTTTTCTGTCCCCCCCCCCCTTGAGTGAGGGCCGTTGCTCTTAGGGTCCACCCTTAGGGGTGCTGAACTGGCACACTCTCATCTGTGCTTTAGGTTGGCGCTGCTCTTCCAGCACCTGGACGGTGGGTGAGACGGTGGGGTACACAACAATCAAACACTTTATTGGTGAGAGAGGTCAGAGGAAGATGGCCAAACTTGTTTGGTATCTCAAATATCCACTCTTTTCAAATATGGTAAGCAGAAAAGCATACAAGAATGCATCATTTGAGAGATCCAATTTTGAGACTGGGTTCCACTCCGCTCAGGAGCAACAACCATATAATGGTCACAGAGCTAAAACATTTTTCCTCATTCTGATGTTTGATGTGAACATTATCTGAACCTCTTTGCATTGTGCTGCTCTCTGATTGGATAATAGCCTGAGGGGAGCAGATGTACAGGTTTTCCTACTAATTTGGCCAGTGAGTGTATTTTATATATACAGTGAAAAATGGTACAGTTTTACATTTGTAGTAAGCTTCTGAAATTGTAGTAAAAATTTGATGGCGTTTAGCATCAGAGCCATCGGCAGAGTCAAAGAAGAGCTACTGGAGAAGATGAAATGTATTTTCAACTTGTCCCTGTATCAGGAAACAGAAGTTAAGAGAAATGTTTGGTTAATGCGGTTAATAATGTTTGCTATATTTTAAGGACTCTATTGTTAGAACAGTTTTTTTCATAGGAACAGTTCCAGATTTCAAATGTGACTTGCTGAACTTGCTTTCAATATCCGAAACCATCTGGTGTGTTTGAGTAGAAGAAAATAATAATGGTTTTAGATAGAGGCACATTGCATCAGACTGCCCATACACCCCCCCCCCCGTCTCTTTTTAGGTTATTAGACATGTAAATCTACCAGATAGACAACTTTGTAATATACAGAACACTTACTAAGTGTAGCTTACTGATGGCTGCTCATTCTATTATATCAATAGCTCGACAACAAAAACTATTAGAGTAGAGCAATGCATTATATCACAAACTCTCATCAATGACATAATAAGAATCATGTAGGGCAAATTGCATTACACATTCCCTTAAAAGCTGCTGAATTTATAACATCTCTCTTTTTTTAAAGTGTTTCAAGTCTGTAATGCTCTTCCAGCTTCATGCCATGTTTCAGCCATCAAATCAGGCCAAATGGAAATCAAATCTAGACCGTGTGTAATAACTTGCAGTTTTATGTGAAATAGAAGCGATATAAAAAAAAAATAAAAAAAATGACAGAACACAATTGCGAATGGTCCGTGTTTCCATTGAGTGATGTTACGTATGAGATTAAAGCTGGGTTTTCTCCTCTCGCGATTGTTTCTCCTCTCGCAGTAGCTCTTACAGAGCATTCTTTTTTCATTTCCCCCCCCCATTTGCATCTTCAATATCACGTGACTTAAATGCGAAAAAAATGGGTTTCCATGTAAGTTTTCCGAAATACTGTTTCATCGGATCGTCTGAAAAACCCACCTTGCGCGAGGCTAAACACATCTTTGCAGTATTTGAGTTTGCTTGAAGTTCACGTGTTTCCATTCCTCGTTTTTTTTTTATAGTTCGCAATTTCAAATTGCTCATTTAGCAGGATAAAGGAAATACGACTACAGATACTGTACAGTACTGTAGGCTGCATGACTCTTCAGTCTGAGCTAGAAAGGAGTCAGCCCCACTTCCTTCATACAGTACCATTCTTGTGCCTTTTATCGTAGGCCCTCTGGCAGGTTTCAGACAAATCGAAAAGAATCCATTTTAAGACGCTTTTCATTAGCAGAAAATGAACTCAACGGCAAAAATAAAACCTTATATTAATTTTTGATTTTTGAAAGCGGGTGGGTCGGAGCTACCCCGTTGTACATAACTTCCTGAACATTCAGAAAGATATCTCTGTATAAACGTTGCAGTCATTGGAAGAAATCCTACATGGTTATACTAGCATATCTTTTTTCCCAGATGACTAACGGCCTTGACGTTTTTTTTATTTTTTTGTGCAATTGGCTAGAAGCTTCTTTGTTTTAGCCTTACTACAAAAAAGTCAAAAGACAGGCAGAGTATCAGCTGATCAGCAGACAGATTTAACTATGTTAGGCAGAACTCAATAAAAAGTCAGACAGGGTTAATACCGGAAAAGCTTGTACACAAACAAAACTCCAAGTAACATCATTAATGAAACGTTTGGAGAGAGATTTTGCAGCAATGTAATTAACGTCGGGGTTATTTATGGGGAGTGTGCTAATTGGGAACAGGTGGTTGTGATTAGAAGTCTAGAATGAGGTAGCAGATGGGTCATGTGACCGAGTCAGTAGTTCTTTGTTAGGCTGAGGATTGTAGGAAGTTGAGTTTGTGTCTGTGTGTGAGACGCAGACGTGACATTCAGGTCTCTAGGTTTACATGGGATTTAAATCAACCTAAGAATCCCTCAAACAGTTTAAATAGAAAATGAGGGAAAAGCTGTTTTTCTTTTATCATCTGTTTATTATGTACACTATGTATTTGGGTTGATACAGATTTGCTGTAAACACCTACACCCCCCCCCCACTCTCTTTCTTTTTATCTATCACACCCCATCTATCTTCTAGCCTAAAGCTTGCAGATCCTCAATCTGCAGAACAGGAGATAGCACGGAGGTTAACAAACATCTCGGGTGACATAGTGCATACAGCAGAGGGCCTCAATCCTAAATTATTCAGCCTGTCAACATCACTGAACACGATTGATGCTTCTCTGGTGCTAGCTGTCCTCCTGGATCAAAGCCTTGGAGAAAAGCTGCTCAGTGCACCTTGCTGCAATCTCTAAATCTCCTCAACACACACACACACACCTCTCTCTCTCTCTCTCTCTCTCGCTTCAAATATTCTCACGTCATTATCCTCTCAGGCCCTAACACACCAATTCATTAAAACACAAACAGGCCTCCCACAAGGAGGCAAAAGAGGTGAAACACTTAACCTGACAGGCTGTCATTTTCCAAAGCAAGTGCTCTACAGACATGTGAGTCTGTGTTCCTTTTGCCGGAGGCAGAGGTGGAAAAGGGAAGTGTTTCATGTGGATGTACCCATCTTTGCAGCAGCAGATTGGGTTTAGGATAATCCTCGTGTTGGCGTTTTGCTTCTGGAAAGAAGAAAAGTGACACTGGCAGCTTTGGTGTATAATCAGCATTAAGTAGAAGGAAGGATGAGAAATCCAGGTTGGGGATTGAATGAAATGGATTTTTAACCACCCCATTTAGCTAAAAGCTTTCGAAAATCACATTGACTTTTGAGTGGTACTTGATAATCTTGGGTGTAAATCCCAAAACCGAGGCTCCTGTAGTGAAGTAATGTATAAATCCAAATCCATCACGTATGTGGATATGTTGCTGGTATGTAATCTCTAATACTGCCCTTAATCCTTCTGCCTGTGTGTGCATCTTGTACAGGGTGTAAACCTCAGGCTTCAACATGACATGACAATTTACTGTAAAGCAGTTGTGTGATGATACACAATTCTGCATTTGACGTATGATGACAATACAATAGAACTTTTATTCTTCATAATTCAATTATTCGATAGCTGAAAGTACCACCAGATATGATACTCTGGCTCTGTTTACACTGGGTTTTAAAATGCATCTTGGGTAATTAGGTCACGGGTGGAAAGATAAGACACATCGCCGTTTGCACCTGTGTCTATCTTGCGTCTCCAAGGTGTCCAGCTGATCACTTGTGTGCAGACTTAATTACTGCCTACGCCCCCCTTTTGCTAGAAGGTCAAACCTTCAACATACCTTCATTATTTTCTGGCACTCCAACCACATACGTCAGTGCTCCTCTATATATTTTTAGGCTGTTGGCTCGCTGTCACGACAACAGTCACAACAGCACTTTTGCTTCTACGTTTTTGTCAAGGATATGTGGTCGAATGCATCCGAGACCACCTTGGAATGTTTATTTATTACTATCCAATTGTGATGCCATTGGATAAGAAGCAGTTTAAAACCAAATGTAATCAGGGTCAATATGAGATGAGTCAAATTAGTAGCCTCCACTTAATTGTGTCAAAAAGTCAAATTAAAAGTCAAATTTTTACTTAAATTAATGTACTGAAGTACTTGCTTTTAAAAATACTTAAGTATTAAAAGTAAATTTTTTTTCACTGCATTGTTGCATTATTGGC
>JAOVYU010000032.1:12093208-12105488 GCA_025674565.1 Synodontis membranacea | reverse complement strand
TAGGGGAAGAACCGTGTTATGACACCTCACACACAAACACACGCATTCTCTCTCTCTCTCTCTCTCTCTCTCTCTCTTTTCACACGCCAGATCCCTCTATTCAATTTCCTTGGTCCATTGGGTATAAAAAAAAAAAATAAAAAACAAAAATCTATCAGAGGTTCTTTTAGTTAGGTTTTTTTTTTTTTTTTTTTTGGATAGTGCCTGAAAAATGAAAATTATTTTCTTTACTAGAGGAAGATTTATGGTATTAATTAAAAATGTGAATTTTGTACCCGGCATAAAAAAGGAAGCCGTCCTTTTCTGGGTTACACTGCTTTGTCAGCACTAACAAAATATGTGATTTAAAAAACAAAAAAAAAAAAAAAAAGATTTTTTTTTCGTAGATTTCGTAGATTGCCCATTGTTTAATCTTGTAACACTCTGAAGTATAAACTGCACTGTTTGGCCTATTTTAGTGCTTTGGTACATCTGGACTGATATTTGTACAGATTGTACAGATATCACAGCAGTACAGATATTTCTGGAATGTGCTTTATGACATGACTACAGATTGCTGCCCAAAATAGTGCACTATATAATAAATAGGGCGTAATTTCCAAAATAGAGCAGGGTCGAGGAACACTGCATTAGAAGTCCCATCTGTTGATTGAGTGAGGTTGGGTCTAGGAGGTCAGCCGAGTGAAATTCTGCACCTGAGCTTTCGTGGCTTAGATTTAAAGCAGCCTGTCATAGTGGAGTATGATAAAACAGGAGAACTAGAGCATGCGTAATTAGACACACACACACACTCTAGTGAAATACAGACAATTAATACATTAATGGGAATGGACAACATTAATGTGCTCTAAACAGATATAAATACAGATGCAAATAGGAGGGTCGCTATCGTTGTTGTTGTTCTTTTGTTTAGTTCTGTTTATTTATTAAGCATGCCAGAAAGGTTCGCAGATTATCCGGCTGAGGCTAGTTCAAGGTTGCTTTATTGTCATTTCAACAATATACATGGTACAGTACATAGTGAAATGAAATAGCGTTCCCCAGGACCATGGTGCTACATAAAAGGACTGGGAAAATACCAGAAACGTAGATTGCACGTACGCCACATAAAGACAAGACAACTGCATAAAGTGCACGTGTGTAGAGAGATGTGCAAAAACAGCAAGAACATTGGGGCTGGTACTCAGTATACGCAACTACCATGTCGCATATTCATATCGTGAGGCATGTATGCGGATGATGCACATCCAGAGCCATTTCAGTTGATTAGGATGTTGCCTCTTCTCATCCAGGAGCTAATGCTTTAGAAAAAGCTAGTAATTTCTCCCGAAAAGCAGTGGTCATGGTTATTTCCTGCTGTCAGATGACATTTCACACTGACCTGCCCTTGTGTGTGGGCATAAATAGAATCATATACTCCGTGCTGATTACTAACAACATGGGCATTGCATTAGCCATACGTTCCTAATGCATCCTAGAGTTGTAATTATAGAAAATGAATAGACTGAAATGAATTCGAACTATACCCGGAAATACAGTGACAGTGAAGAAACGCATAATAAGTAATGTAATTGTTACCAGGACACTATACAATTCAAATTATAACACAGTTTTTAAGGCACCATTCTTGGCATTTGTCAACGATCAACACCTAATAGCTTATCAACCTGTATGTGCCGAGCATTTTCATCACTACTGCTTTTATTAAATACTGGATCTACTTATATTGCTGATAAATAATACAGACTGGTTTGGCACATAGTAATAAAAAAAAAAAAAAAAAAAAAAAAAAAAAAAAAAGCTTTGCTCCTAAGGCATATTTTTTCTTCACAAGTGGACTTTAGCTTTGCCAAGTCTTTTCAGCCAAAAGTAGCTAACACTGCAAGAAGATGCTAGAAGTCACCAGATGATGTCACGGGGTCATTTGCATATCAAAGCATATTCCACGAACATGGGAGATCTAAAGAACGGAAAAGGTTATTTTCTTATAAAATAAAAAAGAAGTCTTTGGTCATATCAATGATCAGTGATTGGACATGGAAAAACAATGGTGAGCAGTCATTGGTTGTTGGGAAACAATGGTGGTCAGTGATTGGACATTGGAAAAACAATGGTGATTGGTCATTGGTTGTTGGGAAACAATGGTGGTCAGTGATTGGACACTGGAAAAACAATGGTGAGCCGTAATTGGTTGTTGGATACAATAGCGATCAGAGGGTGATCAGATTGGTCATGGAGAAACAATAAAGAAGGAAGTGCAATTTGTTGCCTGTGTATGGCTGTTAAAGTGTGGTTCGACATATTCTTTGCCGTTGTTTATTAGTTTTCATTTACACTAAAATAGTAGCCTAAAATTAGATATAACCTGAATCAGTTTTTGCTCTAACCTAATAACAACTATTATTAATTAATTGTAGACTAGCTAAAACTAACAGTCTTGCTACAGTGTGGGGCAGTTTTCAGAATTTTTTTCCCCCTCATTTACAGAATTTTCATAAAAACTCCATTTTTAATGTTTTGTGGCTTTGTGTTGCTTTTCCAGTATTTTTGACAGAGCCACAGAAAAGCCTACACAGAAATTCCATATAGGTACCTCTCGCATGGAAATAAACCTTCTATCCCTGACTTGGTATTTAGCACAAAATAGGATGTATTATAAAAACAAATATGGCAAAACCGAAGAGTGAAGCAACAGCAAGTTTACTCTTTAATCTCATCCTGTAAGTGCTTTAAGTACTTATTATCAGAGCGTATTTAAGCTGGACCCATGGTAATTATCATATCACACTGAGTTTGAAATGGACAAAATGTTCTTTACAGGTAGAGGTTATTGCATCATATTCCTGACATCATAAACACGATTTTGAATGTCACTCAGATTCAGCGCCACTTAATTAGTGGTTTGACTTTTTTTTTTTTTTTTTTTTTTTTTTTTTAAATAAAAGGCTTGCTGGTTTCTATTCCTTCCTATTTCTTTTGTTTTGTCAGGAAAAAAAAAAAGAGAGGAAAGGATGTGGCAAATCAGTGCCTTTTTTTTTTTTTTTTTTTGCATTTTCACGACATCACATTTTCTGCTGAACAGTTCAAACAGTTTTGTAAATCTGTCAATTATTCATGAGGCAGCTGTCTCAATGACATTTCAAATTGTCTTCCAAGGGCAAAATCCTAAATCATGAATGTGACAGTGTTCGGAGATAATTGCACATATTGCTTTTATGTTTGCTTATCAGAATCAGAAATGAAAGGACCAAAGTTATGTCAAGCACCAGTGAGGGGAAAAGTAGAACTAATTTGACTTTTAACCAAAAACTGGGAAAAACAGAGAAGCAGGAACTACGAAAATGAGGAAATGACACAACTTTCATTCACATCGTCTGTTCGCTCGCTCATTCTTTATGTGTGTATTTATTTATTTATTTATTTATTTATAAATAATAGTGAAATTCTAATGATAACAAAACAAGCATCTGTGTACATTGATGACCTTTTCCAAAACATAAAGTATAAATGCTTCAGGGATTTATTTGCCATGGCTTTTTCATAGCAAGCAGGAATAGGCTGTAGTGGGATAACGGCATTATATATTTAGAATACAGAACAGAAGCTCGCTGGCTGGTCGTGAAATCGGATGAAAGAGCTAATATCTACAATCTAAATCTGGTTGTGCAATGCATTATACAGTACATTGGTATCATCTACTAACTACTTACACTTCGAGGGAGCTGCATTCTTGAGTACTAATTTTTAAAGCATTTCAAGTCCGTAATACTCTGCGTGGTTCATGCCGTGTTCCCTCCATATACCAAATATGATCCACAGAAATGTTGCAACCCTTTCATTCAATCACATCGTAATTTACACATCGATTGAACTGAGTTACATTAACACAGTTTGTTTTTGTACTGTACATCTAACATGGTCAGGTATTTTAAAAAAGATTTTAATAACCTTGAAATCCACACACACAATCCAATTGAGGATCAAACCCAGGTTAGTGTTCGGCTACAAAAACCACATTATCACTCTACTATTCTACCACACCAATATTAATTGCATTCATTTAAACATATAGATATAGTACGCGTCAGTGCCTATATTTCTGCAAGGTTTCATGATGTAATTGGTTTACTGTACATTAATACTACATGACGTGATCATGCTCACACTACATAGTTCAATTTAGTAATTAGAAACGTGTTGAATTAATTTAGTATCTGCAATGAAATCACATTTTAATTTGAAATTTAGGATTTGAATGTAAGCTGTACATGTACTATTTATTCAGTGTATTTTGATTGAACAATGTGTGCCTAAACTATTTACTTTTTGATATCACAGCCAAGTCCAAGAGAGCAAATTTTGTTCTTTGGGTAACAGGGATGACACACTCTCTCTCTCTCTCTACTAATGTCAATCACAGCAACACTAGCCAGTCATGGATGTCTGTGAGCTCATGCGTGGAAGAGGATAATTAGTGCTTTCCTCCAAGTGTGTACAGCTGCCCTGTGACAATACGTAGCACGAGCAGCAGTCTTCGAAAATGCAGTGAATGGCTTCACATGTCTCAGAGGATGCATGTGTCACCCTTCACCCTCCCCTGTTGATAAATTTCATGTGAGAGGAGAAAGCTGTCTGGGTGGGAATCGGCAAACAAAAAAAAAAATATATATGAAAATATGGTAAAAATGATAACAATGTAGTACAGTTTCCATGTGTCTCTTCATGATTTCTACTGTAGATATACTGTGAATAAGTTCCTGCTTCATGTGCCCTCATTATGAATATGCATCAAAAGCAAACCTGAAAGTGTCATTGCTGAAAAATGGCAAATTAAGACCATTAATATAAAGTGCAATGTATTGTAAGATGTGGATTAACAAGAAAAAGTGAATAATTGGTCTTGAAAAGAAAGGAGTGCTGGAGTGCTAGCTATTATTTTGTTGCATTTTCCAAGTCTAATCGAATAGTCAAATTTCTTTATTTCCCTGCCGTATAAATTCATTTGACATCTCCCCAGTGCTGACTTCATGTCTGCCAGATCCTACTGACATTTTTATTGGTTTATGATTGGGTGTAGGCTTTCTTGATGTCTTGTTTATTTTGTTTGGATTCATTTTTCCCCTTTCTTCCCAGAGGAAGAACTTAGCAACCAGACAGACATCCATCTATATGTTTTGTTAGGAAAATTAAAACAGTGCATTCGTTGGGACTTTTTGGAAATACCTTTTTTTTTTTTTTTTCCTGACATTGCTAACTGTCTCTATGTAATTTGTCCTTCTTGTGTCTGTCTTGGCAGAGACTGAAGGAGCTTAAGCAAAGAGAATTTGCACGCAACGTCTCATCTAAGAGCTGGAAGGATGAAAAGAAGCAAGAGAAAGCACTGAAACGCCTCCATCAAATCGCCCTGCTCAAGCAGCAAAGGGATGGGTGAGACACAATATGTTTGCTATATAGTATGATTCTCAAAGCCCTTAAAGAACAAAGCCTTATAATACAATACTCTACTTCTATTATTATACACTTTTTTTTTTTTTTTTTTTTTACGTTTGACTCCTGAGCCATCATTGCCATAAAATTGAATGTTACACAACTACATTATATTTCTACAAATATTATACAGTATTGTTATAAATCTTACACATATTGATTCTACCCTCACTAATTTTAAACAATAATGTATATATATCTGATGAAGAATCCAGGATATAACAGCAGTGCACTTCAGTAGAGATGGATGTTTAATCAATTAAATGTAGTACACAAAGGATAAGAGAGGGCCGAGGATAAAAAAATCTATCCCATCATGTATGCAAGTGCCTCTGAGGCTGTAGGAGGTGAAGCGGGTATATATACACTTGTGAAGCATATACATAAGGTTTTGTAATCTCTTTGTATATGTTCTTTTATGACAGTGACAAGGAAAAGAAGACAAAGTTAACAGCTGCAGTCCAAGACCAGCAGCAAGAGAAAATAAGGCTCAATGACAGTGACAGACCAGGATCCAAGAATATCCTTTGCCAAGATCAGAATCAAAGCTCTCCTTCCCCAGACTTAACCACCAAAATCCCTCCATCTGAGCCAGTGCTTACAAATCAGATCAAATCTCTTCAGGTTAAGTGTTCCTCACTGCTAGCTCAGGCCCCAAAAGGTCACCGGCACTCAAAAGCAAGGATCTCATTCTGTTTCTCCAAACGGGCTCACCTGAAACTGGACTCCTGTGCATCAGTATTTGCTGATGGCTTGGATGAAACTAGTGACCACCAAGAAGTCCAGAGACAGCAACAGAAGCTGGCCTTGCAGGCCCTCTTGTCCCGATCTCCCTCACCTGCACGGGATGACCAACATGCCCCCCTGGATCCAATGCCACTGGACACTTCCCCACAGAGGGATCTACAGACAGATGAGCCCAATCAGGAAGGTAGTCTGGAGATGCAGGTGATGTACTGCACCATAGAGCCACAGAGGCTAAGTTGTCCTGAAACACATGGTCCAGAATTTGGGAGACAGCCAGCCAGTTCAAAAAATAAAGTCACTAATAGAGACCAGAAACCCAGACAAGAAAGGGCCAAGGAAAGATTGATGCAGAGAAGCAGCCTGAAGAACCCAGTCCCTACTGCTCACATAGATGATCATGACAATATTGCTCCTGGCCAACTCAAAGTGCAGGACTCAAAACAAGACTTACAAGGAAGTAGCAAACAGGATAATTCAGTAATTGGAAACTCTTTAGCTGAGGGTGATCTAAGCAGCAAAACTTTCTTTAATGTCCTTGGAAAAGATGGGACTAAGCTAAAATGGCCTTGTGAGCTCGTGCAGTACACCTCAGATGAACCCCATGTGTCCTACAGCTGCAATCCACTTTTCTTGAACTTCAAAGGCACAGAAGTCAAAGAGAAAAGCACATTGGCAGAGAAAACAGATGTGTGCACCATCTCAGATCAACGCAACAGAGCCGAGGAGCTGACCCCAAATGTTCCTGAAGTCAACTTAGGCATTTTAAAACCAAAGAAACACAAACATCGGCGGCGAAGAAGAAGAATTCATATGTGTAAAATAGATGCTGTTAGGAGACACCGGATGGCTTGTGCACTCAGCAATTTTTCCCAGTCACCTGCCGAAGGACAGTTCGAATTCGACAGCACCCCAGCCAGCAAACTGAGTATTAAGCAGGACTATACTGAGAAGAGGCACAAACTCAGGAACAGAAAAAGATCACAGGATGAAACACAGCATCTAAACCTGAAAAGTATAATTGTAAATGCTTTTTCTGCCCCACAACGCCGAAGAAGGAAGCGTCAGAGGTTGCCTTCTGCTCTCCGCCTGGCGAAGCGCAAGGCTCTTTTGCATGCTTCCATACAGTCTTCAGTTGGGAGTGGGGAAAATTACCAGTGGTGTGGCAATTTCTGCAAATCTAAACGGGATGCTACTGTGACCCCACTCAAGTCCAGCCCATGGGGTGTCTTGTCAGATTTTAGGTCTGAGGGGGAATGGCCTGCTTGTCAATGGGAAAGGCCTTATACTCCTTCTGCATCAGCTTCCTCCTATCCCAGGAGGAGAGGATATAGTCAGCCTTGCTCTTACTTCAGAAAATCTAGTTACAGTTTCCCATGCTATGGTTACAGGCACATGCCAGACAGTCCCGACAAAGTTACTGAACCCAGAGAGGAATACTGCAATTCTAGAGACACAGAACTCTACAAGGATAGGAATTACTATGGGGTTTGTGACAGACGCTGTATTATAAAGCAGAGATACAATATAAGGAAGCATAAAAGGCACCTCAGGGAGAACAGATATAGAGATTGCCATAATCCTGCCACAAGAAGAATTTGTTTTTATAGAGTCTATGAGGATGGTGATGAGCCACATGACACCGAAAGAGACTGGTGGTGTGAGAGACCGAGCTTTGAGGTAAGGAGGCATAAACGAAGAAACAGGTTCTGGTTAAGATCAGTGGTGAGTCATGAGAGGGGGACTGTGCAGGCCAGTCCTAGGTTCAGACATAGTCCTGCATCCTCTAGTGTCACCAGTATTTCAGACATTAGTGGAGATTGCAGTTCTTACATTAAGCAGTCTTATTCTGGGCCAACAGAGAGATCTGCTAGGACCAAGCATTCTCATTCAAGAGAACACACACCAAGAGAAAAGAGTCCGTTACCGAAATCAGCATCCACTGATAGATCAGAGGCAGTGCAATCAGACACCCGACCTGTTATTTCTGATTTCAGAGGAAAAATGGAACCTGTTGCACAAAACTCCAAATCCAGTGATTTGACTAAGCAGAGCACATCATCTGATAAAAAAGTGGCAAAAAGTAGAATATGCACTCTTTCACTCCCTTTGATTGGTAAGCTCCCCTCTATAAAGAAAGGAATAAGACATGCAGGAATGCACAAAGAGAAAGGTAGCAGTAGCAGTTGTGGTAACCAAGTAAAAACATGTCTAAATGATCGATCGAAACATGAAAGCCAAGCAGTATTTGAACCTGCACACGTAGCCACACAGAATTCACCCTCGTCCCAAGCTTACTCATCTTTGTCTGATCAGAGAACTGCGGAACCTTGTGCAAACTCAGAAACACAGAAAGATAGGTCCATGTCCCATGAAAACTATATCAGTGTTCTGGGGAAGATGCCAGACAAAACTCCAGATAATCAGCCACAGAGTTGCTCGATCTCTCCCTTAACAGAGCAACCTATAACCTTCACTGAGGAAGAGATGGACAAATACAGACTTCTTCAACTTCAGGCCCAGCAGCATATGCAGCAGAAACATCTCCAAGAGCAACATGACATACCAAGAAATTCTTTTGTTCCTCAAATGAACCAACTATCTATTCCTGGGCCTGAGCCTTCAAATCAGACTGTCCCGGCTCCCTGTCTCTCATATACCATACATCAGCATGGGGCACTTTCGGCTTTCTCTTCCTTCATCTCCTGTCCTTCGGCCTGCTTGGCATCCCGCAGTTCCCCATCTGCCCACCCTCCTCTCCGGCCCACTCTCCCACAGCCCCATTTCACCCCTCTTCCATTTCCTACTGTGTTCTATCAAGCTTCCCCTGCAGTAATGCTGGCAACACACCCTCTCCACCTTTTTTCAGCAGCACCCCTCCACCACGCACATCCTCATTCCCACATTGCTGGCCTTACACTTCACACCCCACCACACACCTCATTGCTCCCCTCTGTGCTTACCCCAGCAGCCATGGTAGCTGGCAGGAGTCTGCAAATCCACCCTACACCACAGCCTCTATTCCCTCATCAGGATCTTCAGCACCACCCTGGTCTTGCTAGCTAGGTTTGGTGGGAAAAAAAAAACAACAAATCTAAAAGGGAAAGAGGAAAGTTTGTATGTGACAAAATGGAGAAAGTAAGGGGTCTATCCTTGGTACGTATAAGTGCTTTTGGACTAAGGTCTAGCACTTTTGTTTTTGACTTGGCCAAAGGTTTCATTGTCTTGGGTGTCTTTCATTTATTTCATACAATAATTATCTGAATGTCTGTCTGCTATTTATGTAAATGGCAGTGCAGTCAAGCACTCAGCTCTCACTCCTCGAAAAGTTTGCCCTCCATCAGTGTAACTACCTTACGTTCAACTGACGGGAAAATGTTTTGACTCAATTTGACTGAAGTCCCTTTCGATTTGCGTCGCAAGCGTTATTTTGTGTGCCATAATGCAGGATTGAGCGGCTGTTTTCATTGACGTCTGAGCACCGGAGGAGATGTCAGAGTGCCAACACAAATGTATAGATTTGGGCATGGATGAGAATGAAAAGGAGAGATACAGTATAGACTATATTGAAATGTAAGCTGCAAGTGATTTGTTGTGTCCTACAACTAAAGCATATTCTATTCTATCTATCAGTACAGTTAAGTGAGGTGAAAGACTGACTTCATAGACTATAATACAGAGTTGTAATAATGCAATAATACAGTTTTCAATCTACTCAAAGGTCTAAAGCCTTCAATAGTATTTATGTACTGTACTTTCTAATGGAAAACACATTTAAAAAAAAAAAAAAATACATTTTAACAACATAATGTGTGTACAACCTGCACTTGTCTGAATTATGTATGTTCCAGAGACTTTGTATTTACTCTTATTTTGTTAGAGCCAAACATTTTGTGACCTGTAAGATAACGTCATAATAATAAATTTAATGTAATCTTGTAAACTCTGTATCTTTGTCATTGCTGCTGTTTGATCGAAAATAAGACGGAATTACTGTATCATATGATTTCCAGTGTACACGTTAATAAATGCATAGTTTAAGCAAATGTTGTTACGATGGTCCAACATGTCATTTGGCTAAATGCTACAGGCATTACAAGTATATAACTTTGTTCACTTGTCGGGTATGTCCTTGAGAACGTATATTAATCAGGTATCAGATCAGGGGTTTTCGAGGTTAGTTTCTTAAATTACAACAAACTGACAGATATGCCTATCCTGAATCAATGAACGCATAAGTACATCCATAGTAACCACTTCATTTCGGTCGGGGTCGTGATGAATCTGGAAACACACCAGTCCATGGCAGGGCACCGCGCATACACTCTTTCAAACCTTGGGTCATAAGAGTAGTTTTAAAGTAGCCAATTGACCTACTGGCATGTGTTTTTGGAAGGTGAGAGGAAACCCATCCAGGCATGGAGAGAACATGCAGAACTCCACGCAGATAGTAAGGCAAGCTCAGGACTGAACCAGAGACCGGTCATCTTGCGATGCAGCAATGTTACCTTTTGTCCCCCTCACTCAGATCTTTGTATATGTCACCAGGTGGCAGCGCTTTAGAGAATTCTGTCAGCATTCTTTTAGTAAATCCATAATCTACTCACACAAGACCCCACTTCTTTGGAACAGTTACTGGGCCTGCAATTTCCCTAAGGCACTTGTTTTCTTGGCAGCATTTCTTTCACATATCTAAATAAGAGTCCCACAGCTCTTTGTCTCCTTAGAGCAGGCACTCAGGTTGCTATGGTTTAGAATTTTATTTTGACACTACTTCTTAACAAATCTACTGTATAAGCGAAAGAATAGTCACATATTTTAGCAAAGATCCAAGATCCACAGCTACATATGTATGAGGGAATGTGCAGTGCAAAATGCATTCAGTGTCTGAAATGTAGGTTTAATTTACTAAGAATGAAGGCCATCATTCAAACTGCATCTGGGACCACATGCTGAGAATTAAAGTGTGAAGTGATAGAAATGGCCCACCATAGAGCCATCAGTGTGTTATATATGACGTTCTATTGAATAAAGACTCAGAGGTTGTTGTTTACCAGACGAGGTGCATCCATTTGTCTAATATACAATTAGATTCACAGACGGTTTTACCCTAATGCGAAAACAAAGTCGATTACCATGTGGTGGTTTGGGGGAAGGAAAAAAAAAAAAAACATTCAGATAGACAAATTTGAACATTTTAGTATACAGTTCTGAAAACAGATTTAAAGATTTCACTCTAATTCCACTGAAATATATCCCACGTGCCTGTACATATACAGTCTAAGTTATTTATAGAAAGAAAAACATTTAAGAAATGACCTCTAAGAGACATTCATGGTGTTTAAGCACAAGTCTCAACAAACATCAGTGTGGAAATAATTAGGTATAACAGAGATGCCAAAGTATAATATTGTAATACTTAGTCGATATTTTTCATTTCATTTTTAGTTGTTTTCCAGAATTATAGCCACGGTTGCGATTATATGTCACGCCATGTGGTCAAAAGTATATGGACACCTAACCATCTCGCCTCCCGTAAACTTTTGCAACAAAGTTGGAAGCATAGAATCAAACAATCTACAGTAGAATGCTTTTGCATGCTGTAAGATTAAGATTTACTTTCACTGGAACTATGGGGCATAGCCGCAACCTGTTCCAGCACAACAGTGCAACTGTGTACAAATTGTGTTCCAGATTGAGTGGCTGGCACGGAACCCTGGCCTCAACCCCACTGAACACTTGGAATACTGAGTGAGCCCCAGGTATTCTGACCTCACTAAAACTCATGGGCACAAATCTCCACATTTAATAATTTAGTAGAAAGCCTTCCCAGAAAATTATTATAACAGCTTTTATTTTACTTTTGGGTGTAAAGTATAAGAAAGGGATTCCCATATTTCTTTTTTCTATTCAATTCAATTCAATTCAATTCAACTTTATTTATATAGTGCTTATAACAATGGACATTGTCTCAAAGCAGCTTTACAAATTTTGCTTCTGTATTTAAAGATCCATAAATGTATCTTATATCTATAAATAAGAATCTATA
>JAOVYU010000032.1:11948156-11961087 GCA_025674565.1 Synodontis membranacea | reverse complement strand
CACTTTAGAATCGATTAAAAAAATCTTTTAATATCTTACAGTGTCTTACATGCTCTCGCTCCAGAATATATTAGAGACACACACACAAATTTTTTTGAAATATTAAAACATGGTAAATCAATAAAATGTCCTTCATTTTCTTGGGGACTGAGACTGTGTCTGATTCCCGAACACTTACAGCTATGACTAATGCTATGAAGAGAAAGCTTTGACCCAGCTGTAGCTTTGATTATTTGAAGTACCACATCTTTTGATTGAAGCAGGCGTGGTGGATCATAATAGACCAAAAGTTCTCTCAGGTACTGCGGCACAAGACCTTTCATTGCTTTTTAAGTCAATATGAGTATTTAATCATCATTGTGAGATTTTCCTGAGAGCCAGTGCATTGTGGAAAAGATGGATGACATGGTGATTTTTTTTGTGGTTGTAGTAAGTAGTAGGCTGGAGCTTGTTTATGCACCTACTGAACATCCAAACAGCAATGCATTTTAATAATCCAACCTGGATGGAACAAAAGCATGAACTAGTTTTTTTGCATCATTTACTGACTGAATTTGTTATCAATTATTCTGAGATGAAAGAAGGCTATCCTAGTGATATTAAATGCATGAGTTTCAAATGAGATACTGGAGTAAATATCATACTTGGGTCTTTTGCTACTGCAAATGGTGCAACTGAAAGACCATCCAGAGTTACTATGTAAATAGAAGTAGAAGCTTAAATAAATTGTTCATGTGTGTTTGTAGGATATTAATATATGCCAGCTTCGACCTTGTGGGGACATCTGGCTGGTCCTTATATGGCTGGGAAGATGGTGGCCTAATGGTCAGGGAAGCGCTCTTGCAATCGTAAGATTGCAGGTTCGAATCCATGACCAACAAGGTACCACTGAGGTACCCTGAGCAAGGTACCACCCAAAGCACTGCTCCCCGGGTGCTAAAATAGCTGCCCCTGCTGTTTGTCATGATGTCACGTATGGGTTAAATGCAGGGGACACATTTCGTTGTTGTGCACTGTGTGCTGTGGTGTGTTAACAATGACAATTTATCACTTTCACTTTTATAAGGAAAATAACCTTTGTACCTATGCAAACAGCAAAAGGGTTTGTGAGGTTAAGGTTATATATAAGTGTAGGGTTAGGTCTAGCATTTATTACCTGTATTACTAATATATATCAGTGGAAGATAATCACAAGGATAGGAAGACAAACGTAAGTGCATCTGTGCGAGTCTGTGCACACGGTGTCTATCTGTACATGTTCGTCCCACTAGATTGACAGTACTAGCAGGCTGAGTGGGGTGGAGCTGTCCCAGCTGTTAACAGGTTTGAAAGTAATTTAAGAACAGCTGCTGTAAATGTGGGGTTGCCTCAAAGTTAATGCACACACACACACACACACACACACCAGCACTGACAGTTTCCAGGCTCTCATCTCCTTCCTTCATTAATATTTTTGCATATATTACAGAAATCATTGAAGCCAAGCGCAGCTCTTCTACGCCACATTTCAGCCTACCACTCTCTTTATGATGCATTAATACAGATCATTTGTCAGTGCCCTTGATGTGCATTTGATCAGAAAAATCACCATCCATCTCTAATTCTCTAAAAATGCACCAGATAATAATAATAATAATAATAATAATAATAATGCATTAACTGATAATCACATACACTTTCTCCAATCCTCTCTTCCATACTTGAATTCTGATAAAATAAAAAAAAAACTATTAGGATGTTGTTTGTTTGTGGTCTAGTAAATATATTTAATTATTGATCAAAACTCCCTGTAGAGGCACGTTTTAGGTACTTTATCAATCAAATAGTGGGGAAAAAAAAACTCAACGGAAGCAAGTGACAAAATTTGCTAAGTTTATGGCAACGCTGCAATCAGTATTTCTTTGGTCAAGAACTGGTGCACTGTTTTGAAAAGGTGAATTCGAGCTAGATGATAAGCCAAGAAGTGGTAGACCAAAGGAAACAGAAGACGAGGAGCTGCAGAAACCGCTGGACAAAGATACGACACAATCGACTGTTTGAAACATTCTACTGTTCTGATGTATCTTCTCAGGCAATGGAATAGATTCTGAAAGTTATTAGGTGGGCTCCACATGCACATTCAGAGAGAAATATCACTCATAATAAACAGTGAAATAGCACCAGCAGATTTCCAATTGTTTAGATCAATGCAAAATACCATTATATTTAAAAGTCTAAGATTATAGAAAATTGCATAGATCGATTAATTTCCTCAAAACCTGAATATTTCTTTCGCGGCGGTATTTATCCTTTGTCAGATAAATGATAGACAGTCATAGAATCTAATGCCTAATGTCTTTTGAAGACTAACTCTATGTTGTGTGTAGAGAATTGTGCACGTACAGTATTTGGATCAAAAAGGGCCATGAACTTACAGTACACAACAACCCTAATATATTGAAACCCTTACAGTTTGATTTACTTTGCTTGTACATTCTGATTAATGGGTGTGGTCTGGAGGGATTTAGAAAGAATAAATGCATAATAGAATAGGAAAAGTTAGCCGTGCTGCAATTTGACAATGTGCGTAGGAAGCAGTGACATATTTTCACATTGATTTATACCAGTACGTTTACTTCCTGCCTAGGCTTTAGCAGCAATAATTTCTCAGAGACGTAAATGGGGTGCTTTAGAGCACTGTTCTGTACTCCTGTGATCTGGATTATTAAGATTATAACTATATAGCTAGGGGTATTTTTAATTCTTCTTTCTCCAAGGGTTATTGTGCCATTTTTTTTGCATCCAAAGTTGTTAAATTCCTGCCCCTATATATTCGCTATTGACTAAAACTGAAAGTAACTGTGCCTTTGATTCATAGGTAACGGGAATAATAGTGTACATACTGTAAAACAGTTCATTCATCTCAGTCCAAAGAAAATGCTCACTGCACTCCACGATAAGTACAACACATTAGACTACACAAAAAGCTGACAAATCCTGACAGCTTACATTTTCATACTGTCTATTATGCATCATATCTGGCAATAAATACTGGATAACTGGATTTGACGTGAGGGTAACAGTTTTGCTAAGCGTTGTGCCGTAAAGACGGTCATATGCAACTATGCTTTTATGAAAATATATTACGGGCCTCCATTTGTAAAAAAAAACAGCTTAACATTTTTATAGGTGTTGCTTTTCCATCTGTTTTCATACATTTAGAGATAAATTCTTTCAAAATTTATAAATGTAAGTAATGCAAAATATGTACAACTTGTAAATATTAAATGTAAATGTTATATGTTACTGTAAATGTAAATATGACATGTAAATGAAGTTTATTATATGCAAATCTAAATGTTAAATCTAAATCTAAATACTGCACTCGTGTTACTGTATATGTAAATTGGTCACATCCCTGTGAGTACTATTGGCTTTTGCATGGTGTAATGCACCTGTAATGAAGGTGTTGAGATACAGTATTGAACACAATATCTCTCTGAAAGTGAAATGTGGAACCCAGCTACATGTACCAACTTTCAGAATCTTTCCCCTTGCCTTCAGATGCCTTAGAACAGTAGAATGATCAATATTCAAAGGTCTTGCCAGCCCTCGTGTCTATTGTGTCACATCCAACAGTTTCTGCAGCTCCTCATCTTCTGTTTCCTTTGTTCAACAACTTCTTGGCTTATCATCTAGATCAAATTCCATTTTTTGGAAACAGAACCAGTTCTTGACCACAGAAATGCCAACCACAGAAATGCCGTTTGCAGTTTTGCCATAAACTTTGCAAACTCTGTCTTTTGTTTCAGATGAGCTTTTTTTTTTTTTTTTTTTTTTTTTCTTCCCACTATTGAATAAGAATAGGAGGCAATGACGAATATGAATCTTGCCTGGCTCATATTCATGGGCTCATTTCTTGCATGATTGATAGACTACCTAAAACACATGCATTTATGGTGAGATTTGATAAATGATTAAAGATATTTACTAGGCCACAAACTTATGAAACACTAATAATTTTTACATTTAACTGTTACAGTTACGTTTAACTTTAACACGTAATATTTACATTTAACATTTAAATATAAACACATTATATGTTTACATTTATAGTTTTCAAGTCGTTTTACACAACAAGAACGAATATGAGGAAACATTCTGAATTAATTTATCTCTAAATGTATGAAAGTTGTGCTGAATGATGGCAAAATTACACCTATAAAAACGCTAACTGTTTTACAAACGCCGCCCCATATACTGTATACATATACTAATTCATCGCCAAAAATCTGAATATCAGGAAAAAGTGTAATATTTTCCATCATTTATATAAGAAAATGAAAATGTAATATATTCTGGATTCAAGCATTTTTCTATTTTAATTTTGATACGTATGGCCTAAAGCTCAAAAGATTCCAGTTAGAATGTTTTATTTTGAGTTTGCGTAAATTACAATTTAAACAGCATGAATATCGTGTGTCTCTCAGTCTAGTTCACAGTCAAGCCACAGAAGGTCAAGGCTGGCTCTTCACAGAGTGCTGTATTGCAACACATTAATGGAAAGTTGCCTGGAAGGGAAAAGGTGTGGTAGGAAAATGAGCAAAATCAACAGATTTGACCATAGCCTAGAAAGGATTGTCAAGAAAAGTCACTTCCTGAAGTGAGAGCTTCACAAGGAGAGCTTGTGAAAGCTCTTGGGAGAGCTTCATAAGGAGTTGACTGAAGCTGGTATCTGGTATCATCAAGAGCCACTACGCACAGACATCTTCAAGAAAGAGACTACATCTGTCACACTCCTGATATCAAGCCACTCGTGAACCAGAGACAATGTCAGAAGTGACTTTCCTAGGCTAAGGAGAAAACAAACTGGACTATTGTTCGGTGGTCCCAAGTCCTCTTTTGAGATGAGAGTAAATTTGGAAATCAAGGTCCTAGAATCTGGAGGAAGAGTGGAGAGACACAGAATCCAAGGTGTTTGAAGTCCATTGTGAAGTGTTCGCAGTCTGAGATGATTTGGTGTGTTGTGTCATCTGTTAGTGATGCTCCACTGTGATTGATCAAGTCCAAAGTCAAGGCAGCATCTACCAGTAGATTATAGAGTGCGCTTCCATCTGCTGACTATGGATATGCCAATTTCATATGTTTCAGACTGTTAAGTCAGTAGTTCCAAAGCTACTACCAATTTGTTTGCTGACCATGCTATCACTGTGTATTACTATGCTTCTCTTGATCTTGGATTCTCTGCTGTGCTTCTCAAGAATCTATGGGCTATTGTCAAGAGGAAGATGATAAACACTCGACCCAAAAATACAGACGAGCTGAAGACCACTATCAAAGCAATCTGGGCTTCAATAACACCTAAGCACGACACAAACTGATTGCCTCCATGCAACGCAGCATTGGTGCAGTAATTCATGGTAAAAGCGATACAAGTTTGATATGCTGATAATGATTGCATGCTTACTGTATAACAGAACGTCAATAATGCTCATATATAGGCTGCTACAAATAGGTTTGTGATAATGTGTTTTATTATACTACTGTCTTTCTCTCTGGAGCTGGGAGAGACACCAAGATGGCAGTTACATCAGAGGGCGGCTATAATAATTATGTAGATATGGACAGACCCCAAGCACTGTGCAGGTCACTCTAGTTCTTCCACTCCAAACATATTAAATCAAGTCTTCATAGACCTCACTTAGTGTGCAGTGGCATAAGCATTCTGGAACATTTTTGTGCCCTTTAAATAATAGTGCTACAGCATAGAAAGAATTATTATTATAAATAGAATTACAGGAAGGCCCACATGTGGTTGAAAACAGTCAGGTGTGCACACACGTTTGGCCATTTAGTGTATGAACATATGAGTTTGACGATGTAAAGTTGTTTTTTTACAATTAAACCATTTTTGACTCACTGGAGGAGTCACAAAAACTACATTTAATTAAAGGGTTAGAACGGTTTGAAAACACAGTTCAAGGATACTACGAAATGGTATTAAGAGGATAACACTTTAACCATTATCCTAAACCATTTTTAATAATGTCCAATATGATTCAAGCAGCATGCTTTTAGCGCCTACTCTTTACATTTAATTAAACTGTAGTCAATTAGCACATTCAAATAGTAATTTTTCTGTTCCTGTCCAAACTGTGAAAATGAATGTATGAGAGCTTTTTGTGTCTATTGTAATGTCAGGCATCATAATCGGGTACCAGGTCCTTGACTGCTTGAGCATGCGTATTGTTCAACACATGCACAGCTAGAGCCTACAAATAAAGGTACCAACAATCAGCCCCAGTGGATAGCTTTTCAGAAGAAGGACAACAATTTTGGACTGCATGCAGAGAAAAGGCTGGTTGTTAAACTACCGTAATGGTCCTCTGGCATGTTTTGTGCAGACTCTCCTAGGAATGTTTTTTTCTCCAGTCTGACGCTAAAGCTGTCTTTCTGGCCTGTTTCGACACGTACTGTAATAGTCACATAAAAAGTCAGCCTTAAAAAAAAGGCTTTTTAAAACTTAAAAAAAAAGTACATTTTAAATAAATAGAAGCAACTTAAATAGGTGCATTTTAAATCAAAAGAATCAACTTGAAACTTGAAAAAAAGCAAATTTTAAATAAAGAGTCTATTTTAAATGGACAACTTTTTAAAACATAGACTGTAAATCAAAAGAGGCAGCTACAAAAAAAAAGACGACTCTTACAAAAGTTAGGTAAGATAGTTAGTTAACTCAGGTAAATAGATCCAAATTGCTATGCATTTTCAGAAACAGGAAGTTTAGGATGTTTAGGCGATTGGCAAATAGCACAGAGTAGGCAATATCAAAATACAAAGACTGGGCAACTAATCAGAATCAAGAAACCAGAATATCATGCACAATACGCAAAGGGCTTGGCAACATCAGGTGAGACACTGAGTGATTGCTTCTCAAACTGTGAGCTAGAGTCCCTTTAAACTGTGTGCTGAAGAGCTGGAATAAAAAACACCTGTAAGTCCTTAGTAATCAGGTGAACTTGTAGTCTGTAGTCTGTGGGGCCCTGTCTGTATGTGAAAGGGATCTTAGCAATTGGAGTCCGGAGTGGATAGAGCCTACCCCCAAGGAACTTACTCTGGGACCGGATCTTTTTTCTGGGACGTCCTCTAGGACAAGGGCCTAGATTTTCTGGATGTCTAGTGTGGACCATACCAGTCTTCCTCTGGACCATACCCCTCCGGTCTTTGAGATACTCCAGTGAAGGTAAGCTGACCATCAATATTCAGAGGTCCAGGAGGTGTTGTGGGGGGCATAGGATGCCAGTGGTCTTGAAATAACAGGCTTAAGGCATATGGGACGAAGGTGCCAGTGTGCAGTGCCATTGAATCTTGTGTTTATAGGTTGCTTCCATAATACAATGTAGTATTTTGTAAATCCCAATGAGATTTTACACCCAGTTAATCCTCTGATGTTTTTGGTTGCTAACCACACTCCTGGCTGGTAAATGGGGGTTTCACCTGTATGCCAGTCAGCAAGTTCTTTGTTTCGGCTGGTGACCTGGTCTAGACACTGGTGGGTGTTTTTTCTAATACCGGCTTACTTCCATTGATCCACTTATCCAATGTGGGGGAATCAATCTTAGAATGTGTGAGAACCTGTCAATGAGAGCAAGAATAAATTACAACTTAGAACTGAGATTCTGGGAGGTCAGTGTGGTGTGGGCAGGGGCAAGTGTTTCCCTGTAGGGATTGTGAGTGGCATTTTAGCTTGGGCACAGGCTGTGCAAGAAGGCATGTATCAGTGGATGTCAGGTAATATACTCGGCCATGAGTACTTGGTTCTGAAAGATGGTATGTTCGCTGCATGCCATGGTGGCCTGTAGCTGGTGTGGTATGTGCCCACATGATCAGTTTTCCATGAAGATGAGGAAGTGCAAAAGTACTATTAGCACGGCACACAGAATGGGTACAGGACAGACTCCAGCACTCTGAGTGGCATGGATTCAGAACAGGGACTCTTCCTTCACGTTCATGTAAACTTAGAATCTCATGAAGAATCTCATGCTGAGGCTTTAGGCATTTAGCCACTCTGAAAGACTCCATGGTTTTTTTTTTTTTTTTTATCTGTGAATGCCACACATGGGTATGGGGTATTTAGCACCTTCTTCCAATGCCATTTTCACAGCCAACAGGTCTCCCTTTTGCCAATGTCGTAGTTCTGCTGAGCAGGTGGATAGCTTTAGGGATCTTGCCAAAGTGCTGGGATAACACTACTCCTACACCGAGTCAGTTGCATCTACATCCACCAGAAATGGTTTCTCTGGGTCAATGTGCCATAATATGGGAGCTGTTGTAAGAGCAACTTTCAACTTTTGGAAGGCCTCTTTAGTGGCTTGGTTCCACACTAGACTTTTATTCTTTAAATCACCTACAGTTGTTTGCAAACCCGAGAAATCTATGTAAGCCTTTAATGGTTTAGACCAGGTCATTCTGTCACAGTCATTATCTTAGCTAGGTCCATAGTAATGCCCTCTTAGTTTATGATATATCCTAAAAAGGACACTATGGTGACATTACTGTAAATTCCTTATTCTCCCCTTCAACATACGAGTGGACAGGCAGGCAAAGACTCACTTGACCACTTGACATACTCGATGTGAGTCTCATGGGAGGGGGAAGAGATTAAAATGTCATCAATGTAAGCAACGTGTCTCAGTGTATCCCTCAACGCAACATTAATTAAGCATTTTAATACTGAAGGAGCACAAGATAGCCCATGCAGCATTACCAAATGTTCCTGGTGCCCATATTTTGTGCTGAATGCTGTCTGCCACTCATCTCTTTCATGTATAAATGTGAGATTATATGCACTGCACAGGTCTTGGTGCCCAAGCTTGGTGAAGATCTTGGCAGAGTGGAATAGTTCGAGGGCTGTTAAGATTATTTGCAGGGCATATTGGGTATATTTATGGAGATCATATATATATATATATACACACACACGGATGGAGGCCACCCCATTTTATACCACAAAAAAAGAATCAGTAGAAGTCTGGATGTAACCTTGTTCCAGTGCTTCTTGTACATATTCTTCTATGGCTTGCTGTTCTGTGAAAGAAAAAGGACATATGACAGTGTGAGGTGGAGAGGTGCCAGGAGGCAGTCAATGGCACAGTCACATGGGTGGTGAGGAGGTAAGCTGCTCACTTCGGTTTTGCTGAACACATCCAAGAATTTGTGATACTTTTTGTGAACGTAGACTGGGCAGTGGTGGCTAGGGCTTTTCATGGTGGTGGAAGCGAGAGTTAGGTGGGGACACTGAAGACAATGCTTGCGACAGAAATCAGACCATTTACTGATCTCTATCACCGGCCGTGATATGATGGGTTATGATGTTGCATCCAAGCAGTTCCAGAATCAGTAGGTGCTTAGATGTGGCAATGACTAGCAATGAGGATGTTTCACTGCTGACTTGGAGCTGAAGAGATTCCCTACAGTGGGTGATGGTACCAGAACCTATCAAACCATTGTCAGTGACTTGGATGTGTAGGGTCTGTTGGAATGGTCGTAACGGGAGTTGAGCTTGATAGTGGTATACTATGGTCTATGAAGCTGGTCAATCAAAGTTAATCAGAGCTGAAAGTACAGAGAGTTCACCTGAGTGCATGATCTGCACTGCTAATGTGCATGGCTGAAATGAAGGAAACTGACCTGAAACCACTGTGACCTGACCAGGATAAAGAGGTTACTAAAGATGTATGAATAAAGTACTACAGTATAATAAAGCCGTGGTAGTTTCATGGATGAATATATATTCATTCACGATACTTCCATGGCTTTATTATGATACTAATATACATACAGTAGATATCATACTGCATCGATTTAAACCCTATTTGGTGGTATTATGGTTTATAATATACTAACCATAATTACCAGTAATGACCATGGGACACACTATAAAAACAGAAGTAGCAAACAGGACAGGGTCCACAGGATATAGGAAGGATGAAGTCTAGATGCAAGGCAATAAACAGGCCTCTGTAAACACCCGGAGGCTAAAAGAAGGTTACTGACTTAGATGATAAGCTTTATATGGTGAATTCTTTGTACAAGGCCAAGGAAACATTGTAAAGCACAGAGACTGATTCCTGATATTTATATTGTTAACGTTTATTAGGGAAAATACTGAGCCACTGTGTTAGAGAACCCCCTAGTGGGAGTAAATTGTGGGGAGTGGGGGGCATTGCTCTTAGCATGATTCTATCAGGCCACTTTTCTGAGGCACACACAGCCCATGGGCTGCACTGTACAGCAGATAACAGTTAACCAGTGTATGTTAGAAAAAGTAATATAACTCTGCATGTTTAACAGACCAATCATATTAGCCCACAAAGCACATGAAAATGAGTGTTTGCAATATCTGAATTGTTTTAGAACAAAACTGAATAAAAGCCTTGTACAGAACTCAGCAGTTGTCACAATATAAGTCTCTTGAATCCTTTAATTAAATGTGCTTGGGTTTCTAGATGGTTCATGTGTTTTTCCTTTAAACACATTCATTTGTTACAATTATCTTCACAGATATCACCCACTATGCTTCTCTTGGCGCTAAATTATTACCAAACATACGTCAAAATGTTGGACTTATCAGAAATGTCAATAATCAAAAATATAGCACACATTGCATGGTAATGTATATTCTGATGTTGATCTATGGGTTCCAAGGTTGTGTATATTTTATGATGATTCCAAATGAAACGCAAATGGAAGAAAATCTTTTCTCTGTAGAATGTCTGCTCCCGATAAAGACCATTATAAATGCGCCTTCTGTGTTAATCAGTAACATTAACATACTCACAGGTATTGAATTCTAATAATGCAAATTTGAGTCTGTTCTCCATTCTGGGGCAAAAAAAAACAAAAAAAAAAAAAACAGATCTCATTGGAACCCGGACATTACCAGACTGCATTATCTTAATTTGTCATGTCGTATAATTAAATCCTTATATAGATGTGTAGCCTTGTGTAAGTGCCAACTGCCACTCTGGAAAAGACTGGAGGTCCTAATACTCATAATCAGTAACAGGATTTAGAGATGGAAGCAGAGCATTGTCCCAAATGTTGGAATTCACATCTAGGATGATGAATAGGATATTAACAGTTTGTGACATTTTGAAACTCTATGGAAATCTTCATAGAGTCCAAATAGACTACTTACTTTCAAGTTCATATGGTGTGTTAACCCACGTGGATTATTACGTACAGTAAATACACCGAATTATACAGTGAATTATGGCGAGGATAATAAGAAGGGCGTATACTGTAGTAACAAGAACGAGGAATTTTCCAGCCCGAAAAGCATTGCATTTGTTGGATTTGTTTTGAGTTTTGAGTTCTAGTTGTTTTGCCACATGCTTTCGTCTCTGTCCTTGTCTTATTGGTTGTGGTTGGTTCCACTAATGAGTGCACCTTTCACGAGTTCAGTCCTGTATTACTTGATGATTTATATCCCCTTGTCTTTCTCCCTCCTGATTTGACCCTCTCTCATTCTTATTTTTCAAATATGTGCATGATTTTTGATTACGGATATTCCTTGTTTGATACCACCCGCCTGTTCTTTGATCCCTGCTGATCACAACTATGAATTTTTAAATTTGCCCAAAATAACACGTGCCGAGTGTACCCACATGTGTCTTGCCTTTCACGGATGCTTTTTACACATCCATCACTGTGAAATGACTGCGAGAAGATATCATTAGGTACCATTAACTATGTAATAAATAGCCAGTGCTGTTCTCTTTTCTTGGTGCCACATTGTTCTTTAAAATCTTTCAGATGGCAGGGTTGTTTAGTTTTCTTGAATATTCCTCCTTGTAATAATGACTAGTGCCTAATATTAACACTCCACAGTTTTTATACAGTGTGCAGCCCAGGCTGGTGTGCATCTCTTACATTTTGAATTGTCAGTTGTGTAGTACAGTATTTAGAATTCATTAAACATGAATGCTAGTCTTCTGAGAGTCTTTTTAATTAGGGTCAGTGTGCTTCTACAGTTCAACTACTCTGAGTGCTGATTACTCTGAGTCCTGATCAGATTTCCCTTAAAGCTTGGGTTGATAAGATCTGGGACAAATGAGAGAAAGTTTTTTTTGTTTTTTTTTAAAGAAATTTGTCCGCAGTAAAGGGTTGGTATCTGGAGTACAGTTGGATTCAGGTTGTGTGTGGTGGAGCACTCCAAATTTGGCCACAGTTCATTTGATGGAGTACTGTCTCGTGGCACCTGGTAACAGCTGAACACTATTTAATATTTCTATTCATGTTCAGTTAAGTAAATATATAACACAGTTTCACTTATTAGCGACAATGCACAAGTGAACCAGGCAAGGTAGGAACTGCTTGGGGTCTGCAGCACCAAATCGCCATATATGGTAAATAACACCATACTGTATATGGTAAATAGTGACAATGAAAAATAGATACTGTTGCACGAAGTAGAGCAAGCCAAAAATGGTTTATCTGGTACGTTTACAAGTGGATTGTCTGAAAAATTAATATAGTGCATGTGCGCATTCACAATCTCTGTTGGTTCGAAAATTTGCCATTCTTGCTGTCTTTTGCGCTGCCGCTTTTGAAAAGGCAATTGTATTTCCAAGTGTAATTGCAGTGTGAGCGTTATGAATACACATAAGATGAGTCATTTGACTCCTAGTTGAAAGTCATTTGACTCCTAGTTGAAAGGGAAATGCCAGGCCTATTTCCAGTTTCTCTCTTCTTGAAATGTGCCTGTTGCTAACAACTAATAGAGAACAGATAGAATATAATAGCTATAGAATAGAGATAAACAAAATTTGACAGCCATGCTGCCCTGGGAGTGCCCGATCTCACCTGTTCTCCGAAGCTAAGCAGGGGCGGGCCTGGTTAGTACTTGGATGGGAGACATCCAGAGAAGGCCGGGTGCTGTACAAAGACC
>JAOVYU010000032.1:11815539-11826926 GCA_025674565.1 Synodontis membranacea | reverse complement strand
TTATTTTAAGTAGACAGATTTAATTTCATAATTTTTGAAGTCACCATTACTCTACATCATTTCATTGCACGTGCCTAAGACTTTTGCACAGTACTATATATTTCTTAGGTCTTGGAATATATTGTCAAGTACAATAATTCTATTATTTAAAACTTGAGAAAAAAAAAATCACGAAAATTCTCTTTGTTATTCTCATGATAACGATTTTAATTCATCAGATTTTATTTATTTGTTTTTTTTTTTAATTATTTGATTGGAACATTTTGGTCACTGGATCTCATTGACCTCGTGCTACGTAAATGATCTCCAAGAAAAATTCTCCCTGAACATTTACAATGGTTTTCATCCGTGATGCTGATTTTCCGCTTACTTCTGTGTCTAGGTTCATGAATGCCAACCAGCCATAAATTACTGCTGCGTTCACAAAACAGCTGACTTTTGACTACGCAGTGAACAAAACTACATCAAAGGCAAAGCTTAAAACTTAAAAAAAAAAAAAATTATAATAAAAATAATAAATAAATACCATTAAATCATTACAAAAAGCATGGCGTGCATGAAATATTTCAGTAATTGCTGTACATTCAACTATTGCAGCTTGGCAGCTACCACAGACACACACTAAAGACTCCTTTTTTAGGGTGCCATTTCTTTTGTCTGAACTGAATAGCCAGAATTATTTGTCTTTGACTGCTTTCTTGCAAGTCATTAATATTAAATGTGTGTGTGTAATTGAATTAAATAAGCTATTTAAATATGTAAATGATTTTTTAATTTTTTTTTTTGCACTGGATTTCTTTTATAAATAATATTTCTTGTTAACTATTCACTCCGACTACCATGAAAAGACGTGAGAAGAATTCGGAGACATTTACAATATATTCAAACATTCTAGATGTTATTTTGAAAACCTTCAGTCATACCGAGTAGAAACAGTGTGTGTGGAAATCGGCTACTATGATATTACGATGACATTTGTGCTGATCTGTTGTAAATACAAATATAATATTAAGCCAGATGACGGTTGAAAAGCAGACGTACAGGTAAGTCTTACAGTGTTTGTTTTGCTCTGTAGCATCCCTCCCTTTAACTTGACATCTCTTACCCAATGCAACTTCTGCCTTATTCTCCGCAACTCGGAGCAAGAGCTACACAAACCGTGCTAGAACTAGTTGCGTATATTGCGCAATCTACTGTACATCCTAAACAGGGCTGGTGAAAGAGCAATTTAGCAAAAAAGCAACAGAGCAGAAGAACATGCATCATGGCCATTTACGTATATCAGGATGAATTACTCTCCCCAAATACAGGCAGACCTACTTGGGGTTGATTCACTAATCATTCTTACACATACTTACAGTCCCAATTCCGTAAAAGTTGGGACAATGTGTAAAACGTAAATAAAAACAGAATGCAATGATTTGCAAATCCTTAGACCTTACACCTGTATTCAGTTGAACATAGTACAAAGACTAGATATTCAATGCTCAAACTGATAAAATGTTTGGGTCTTTTTTTTTTTTTTTTTTTTTGCAAATATATGTCTCAAAGAAAGCATACGATAGCCTTCACCCTCCCTGGTCGGTAGCTGTCGTGTGATAGGGGGAGAGCTCTCTGGTGAGTGGGAAACGGCTAAAAATCAATTAGACAGAAGATCAGAGAAAAATCCAAACAAGCAAAAAGAAAAAGGACATTCCTACATGGGAAACACTTCAGAAAACAGTTGTCGGTAAACACAGTTCGTTTCAAATGCAAGTTAAAACGCTACCGTGCAAGGCGAAAACTACAGATCAACAACGACCTGAAACGGCCCGAGCTCATCTGAGATGGATTGACGCAAAGTGGAAAATCGTTCCCTGAAGGTCTGACAAGTCCACATTTCAAATTGTTTTTACACCGGAAGGAATCGTGTCCATATTGTTGCCAGCGCAAAGTTCAAAAGCCAGAATATGTGATGGGTATGGGAGTGTGTTAGTGCTCATGGCATGGGTAACTTGCACATCTGTGAAGGCACCATTAAAGCTGAAAGGTGCACACAGGTGCTGCCATCCAGACGACGTCATTTTCAGGGAACGTCCCTGCATATGTTACACGTTCAGCATATGTTACTACTGAGCGAATTCGTGAAGTAAAACTTTGTGGGTACTAGACTGGCCTCCCTGCAGTTAAGACCTGTTTTCCGTTGAAAACGTCTGGGGCGTTATGAAGTATGAAATATGAAAACAGAGATCCCGGAAAGGATTTCACTTTCAAAACTTCGAGGCGAGACGATTTGAGGCGAGTGGAGTCGAACTGCGCTGAGCAGAGAAAAGCACACAACACATGCTGACTGAGACGGGCGGCAAGAAGACATGACAATAACGAATCTGCGCGCCGAGGCGCGAGTCCAAGCGTCCTTTAAAGTCACTTGATAAGTGATTATGATGAACAGGTGCCGTCCGCGACAATGACAATGAGTGTATATTTATAAAAAAAACAAGACATTTTATTAGTTTGGACTTTAAATATCCAGTACTTGTATTGTATTCAGTTGAATATATGGCAGAAAGGATTTGCAAATCATGGCATTCAGTTTATAGTTATGCTTTACAGTCGACCCTCGCCACATCGCGGTTCGAATTTCACGGCTTCACTCTATCGTGGTTTTTTCCAAAGACAGTATATTCATTAAAAAGTTGATCGAGACAGTGAAAATGCGGGTTGTGCTCGGTTGTCTTGAATCAATTATTTTTATTTTTTATTTATTATTAACTTTTTTCCCAAAAATTGGGTGTTATTTCATCTCTAGAGGGCTCTAATAATGTTAAAAAAACGTATTTAGAAGGTCGTAAACAGGTTTTCTATGCTCTAACTATGCGGAAATACTACTTCCTGGAAATTCACTTATCGCAGTAGAGTCTGGAACGGATTAACCGCGATAAACGAGGGTTTACTGTATACAGTGCCCCAACTTTCTTGGAATTGAGGTTGTACAAAAAACAATATGCAAAGCAATATGGTGTGCCACTAGTCTGTGTTTTAGGTCCTCGTTTATATTCCATTAAATTTTATTTGTATAGCGCTTTTAACAATGGCCATTGTCACAAAGCAGCTTTACAGAAATATACGAATTCTGGTTACAAATTCTAAACATAAGAATTTATAAAGTATCCCTATTGAGCAAGCCTGTGGCAACAGTGGCAAGGAGAACTCCCCAAAACAACATGAGGAAGAAACGAACCCATCCTCATTTGGATAACGCCGGATAGTGCGGTTACAAATAACTGACTTCTATAGTTGTGTGTTCTATGGTCAAAAGTACAATTGTGACGCCAGAGAATTCAGAATGGTTTTGACATGAACTCTATTCTGTTAAAGTTATCAGCTGTTCACTGAACGAGACCAGAGGGCAAAACTGTTCATAGCAGCTGAGGTCTGCAAGTTAGGCCTAAGCAATCACAGCAAAGCTGTTCGCGTCAACAGCAGTTCAAAGCCAGCTTCACAGATTTTAAGTGTTTCTTTAGGCTGTTCATGTGGGAGCAAGTGTTCCCTTTTTTTATCCAGCCCTTTGAACATCCACAAACATCAAGCATAACGCTGGCTTTCACGTCTAAGCTGGTGATGCACGATTAAATTTGTCAGTCCAGCCAGATTCAGTAGCGCACCAAATGGAAGGCGGTAGAAACGATATAAAGCCTTGGATAAACAGAAACTTCTTTCTCCTAAAAAGATAAACAGGAATTGTATTTGCTCACAGTATGAGCAGGAGCTTCACAGTTATTCGGTGAAGCCAATGGAACAGAATAGAACAGAAATCTTTAGTCGTTGCAATGTACACGATTGTACAATGCAACGAAATGAGGTTATCGGCTCTATAGATGCACTTAACAAAAAGAAAATGTAAAAATTCAAGAATTCAAGATTTGGAGAGATGTGCAAAAAGTTTAAAGTTTAAATAACTTTATACATAGCAGCAATACAGAAGTACGTATGAGGCGGTGAACTATGTTGCAGCGTGGATGACATGACTTGCACTGTGGATATTAGAGTCTACTAGTAGTAGTAAAAGCTACTGTAAAATACCGTGACGTAACTGTAGTTGCAGGTTTATCTTTCGTTTCCACGGATCTCTAAAGCTTCATTTTGTCAAACACAGCCGTACTCATCAGGAAGCCGGCACAGTACATTTCGTAGAGATTAATTAATTAATATACTGGCTGCATACTGAGTTCCATGCTGACTACAATGCCCTGCTCATGAAGCTTAAATCCTAACATGGTTTATCATTGTGTACCTTGCTGGACTCCTGATGCAACACATCTGCAGCGCAAGTCATGTCGTACACCGTCTCGTACTTCTATATCGCTCCCGTGCATATAGTTATTTAAACTGGTAGCCTTGTTCCACTCATTCTTAAAGTGTGCGTTTAAAAGTGTGCGCTTGTGTAAAAATGTATTTAGATGGTAAATTATCTTGATAGTACAATCGTATTCCTTAAACACCTTCTCATATATAAAGAATTAAGTCTTTACCGTGTACTGAAAATAAATTCATTCGCTAACAATACATTATTCATTCCCGTAATGACTAAAGTATCGGGAACATTTATGGACAAAGTCAGATTTTAGCACACAGAAGTTACTGAGAATAGCGTCACCTTGATACACACCTCTTGGACTTGCTTGTCTACGGCCTTGAGCATGACGTCAACTCCTTTGCTGAAGTACTGCACGGCCTCGGCGCCTGTATGAATCTGACCCAGGTACATATACTTGCTGTGGCCTTCCTCTGGACTCAGTTCCACTGCTTTCAGAAATATGTACGCTGCTGTTAAGGGCCAAAACACTTTCAGTAATCACACACACACACACACACGCCACAACAAACTTAAATCACTCAAAATTCAACCCAAAAAAAAAAAATGGAAAAAAAAAAAGCAATAAATGTTTTTAATGAAGCATAATAAAACTTTTTAATGAACTAACGAGGAGTCTTGCATAGAGTTGGTTTTATTATCTACATAGATTAAATACCTCAAAATATAATTACCGCCTGTTACTTTCAGGGAGTGCAATTTTATAGCATCTGCACCCTTAAGATAAATGCTGTCCCGTTCTGAATGCCCGTCTCGTACCTACCCTTGCTTTACCGTTTGGATCATATCATTTTCGTAGCGTTCGTTGCATTTATAATAGTGCTGCATAATCTAGATAAATCCCACCATACAAAAAATGAGATCGCAGCAAAGTACCGTTATTTTTACTCTTTTATAAAGACTCTATATAAGTGTTCTGACAATGTTTATACAAATTCTAGCATTAACATAAACCAAAAAAAAAAACTATCAGGTCAAATGAGAAGTCACTCACCAGCCTGACACCTCACATGTTAAATACTTGAGATCAGAGGTCCCCAACCCCCTGTACGCATACCGGTACCGGTCCGTGGATCACTTGGTACCGGGCCGCAAAGAAAAAATGTCATGGTTAAAATTCGTTACTTTTCTTCCATTTGTCTTCCGGATCTTATTTTGAAAAGCAACTGTTTCCGCCCTCGCCTCGCTCACGCCGCACTTGACTCTGGCACGGCATTTCACGCATCAGCGACACAAATTAACCCTTGAAATAAAAAATGAGCCAAAAACAAAATTCACTGGAGAGCTTTTTCGGGAAGGAGCGGGAAAACGATGGGACAGCAGAAGGGTCTCAGACTGCCAGCAAAAAGAAAGCTGCATTTAAATGAAAATACCAAAATTCCTACCCAAGTTACACAAGCTCGACAGCCGCTATATGACCCGGTCCGCGGAAAAAATGTTCATGCATGAAACCGGTCCCTGGTACAAGAAAAGTTGGGGGCCGCTGCCTTAGAGAATACTAGTTACTGAATTACACACATTAGAAATGATGATATATGATAATAATTAAGTAATCATTCTTTATAACATTTTTGTCATATGACTGAAATAATGAATTAACAGAAACAATATTCTAAAATCATATTTTTTGGCAGAAATCAGCCTGGAAATCACTCTGGGCTGCAAGCGAACACTTCTGACCGTGATGCGTGTTTGGACCATTTCCATTTCCACCTAAAGGATATTTCTTTGGCTTTATCCACGTCCCCCAGCTCAGCACAGATGTTTCCGAGCATGTCCAGGATTGTCAGGTTGGTAGGTTCAATGTCCAGGGCGCGTTGACAAAACATCCTTGCCATTGGAAAGTCAAAGTTGTCCATGCATTCTTCTGTCTAACAGAGACAGAAACAGACAGTATTACAGATCTGACGCGCATCAATCCGTATAAAATACATCTATTATAAATGAATCAGGATGGGTTACAGTTCTTCTCATGAGTAACCTGTTAACGTGGTACATACTATCATTAAAACATTCAGAGAATCCCGAGAAGTCTCTGTAACGCAAGGGAACAATATCCAAAAAAAAAACAATACTGGCTGTGATCTTTGGGCCCTGCATTAAAAACAAACACGATTCTGTAGTGGAAATCACGGCATGGGCTCAGGAACACTCCGAAAACCAATGTCTGTGATCACAGTTCACGGCTGCGTCCACATACAGTACGCAGGTAGAAACTCTACCACGCAAAAAAGAAACCATGTACAGCGGTGCCTTGACTTACGAGTTTAATTCGTCCCGTGACGGAGCTCATAACTCAAATTACTCGTAAATCAAATCAATTTTCCCAACTGAAATGAATTGAAATGCCATTAATCCGTTCCGGACCCCCCAAAAACAGCGCATTTTTTTTGTTGTTGTTACGTGCTTTTAAATAAGAAAAATGCGCTTATAAATAACGAATATTGTAAAATAAAAACTCAATTCAGTAGAATGTACTGGTTTTATTGAGTATAATGTACAGCATTCGACTTGGAGATCAGACGACTTGTAGATGCTAATGAAGCTGGAGGAGAAAGGCTGAACTGAATCACTGAATCTTATCTGCTGATTTTTGCCCGTTTTCGCCCCACGCTTTCCTCACTTTCATCCGCAGGGTTTTTCGATTAAAAACCTGTCCAGTGCAGTCTGTTTCATCCCCCCTTTCAGAATGAAACGAGTTAGGCAGAGTCGTTAAATATAGCCATTGCACGCCCAGTTGCAACTCTTTGTGTGTTAACTTTGGAAAGGTTTCTCCCACATTTTTGAAAGTTTCTCCCACATTCCCGACATTTCCTTTATCTCACTTGTAGAGAGAACCTCCTCTGCGTCACCTATTTCCTGCAAAACCTCCACGTGCTGGCTCGTAACCCGAATTTTAGCTCTCGACTCGAAGCCAAAAACAATCGGCCGAGAGACGGCCCGTGTCCCGAAAAGTTGGTTAGTTGGGACGCTCGTAAGTCAGGGTACCGCTGTGTAAACATGATCCAAAAACACCGCCTAAAGCGATCTCTGGGTCCAAGCTCGTTCAGGATGGACTGTGGCAAAGTTGGGAAAACCGTCCTGCGTTCTTACAAACCAAACTTCGAAATCCTTTCTGGAAATCAGGCACACCACATCCTCCATCCTAAAGAGGAGCAGCTTCCACCAGAGCACATTTCAAAACCCCGGATGACGGTACGGGGGTGCGTTAATGCACATGGCATGGGTAGCAGGCACCATTAATGCTGGACAGCTATAACACGTTACCTTTTCCAGTAACTGATCGGTGGTGTACTTCTCTGCCGTCTTCTTCTTGGCCCGCTCCTGCATCTTGGCTTTCATCCTGTCCTGTGGTGACACTGCTGTGTTCTCTGTTCCTGAATCAGCAATTCAATCAGGCCTTACGATTAACATTTTAATAAAAAGCCTTGCAATACACAACTGATTTATTCATGATGCATTAGTGTCAGCACACAAAGGAAGCCAAATCCCAGCCTTTATCACTGATTTCACAAAACACCTCCTTTTATACTAGCCATCATTAAGTCACGTGAGCTCCAGCTTCAGTCACCATGACTACAGTTATATTAATAAACCTTATAGTTAAATAACTAGCCAATTACCTCTACGGTTCTCTTTTCTTTTAGGTTTGCCTTTCTTTTTAGCCTTTGCTTGTCCTCCCATGGTTGTGTTAGGATGACAGACACAACAAAAACTTTTTTTATTTGATAATATTTAGAGCCCAGGTGTACAAAATACAGCTCCGAAATGGAAATGGCACGTTGACTTATTATTTTTTTTTTCCCAATCATATTGATGCAGATCCAGCCCTCTACACCAGGATTGGCTGGTACTGTCACGTGTCCTGTGCTAAGATTGGCTAGTTACAAGTTGACAGTAATATCAGCCAATCGAACGGAACGTAAAAAGGGGCGGGGTTTGAATGAATACGGGTGGGGTGGAGAGGGGGGGTGTGGAAAGCAAAGCAAAGCAAACGCGTGCATGCCTGGCAACGTGAACGTCTCGGCTTCCACTTCCGGGTGCAAATTTAAATTTCAAAATAAAAGCGATCATGCGTTGTGGTTATAGTAAATCTGTTCCATTTAAACACGAGAACACTGTGATTCGCGACATCACCGGAGTCTGAAAAAAAATAATAATAAAAAATATTTCATGTGTGCTTGAACGGACAGGTTCAAAAAAAAAAAAAAAAAAAAAAGGATCAGACTGAAATGAACGGCGCGAGCCCGAGCCGTCGCACGACAATGACGTAGCCTGATGTACGCGGATGTAGTGACGACGATATTCCGCGACTTTCCCGTGCTAGTTCCATGTGAAAGTCGCCGGGTGTGTAATTTTTTTAAACAGAAATTGACAAGGTAAGATATGCCCACAGTTTATATAAATATGTATATTTAATAAGAACCTGTTTCGTATTTGCTGAGTCATTAATTGCATTAGAGGTTGAAAAATGTTGTTATTTCACAGTTGAAGTCCTCTGGCGCGGCAAGGTCAGAAATTCTTCCTTATTTGAGGAGCTGTTTATTTATCTGTACAAAAGCTGGAACAAGAATTAGAACACTGAATTAGGGAAGGGTGACTTGTTTACTATATGACAAATAAATAAACAAACAAACAAACAAGCAAGCAAAAAAAAAGAAGGCATTCTTCACTTGCCTTAACATTCAGGAAGTTGAACGTGGAATTGACAGTGAAGGTTTGAAATGTGAAATCCACACAGTGTCTTGTTCATTAGTTCATTCACTGAATGACTGAATTGAAACCATTGCCATTTCTGTCACCTTCGCCAGCTGATTGATGATATTCTTTAGCCTTTCTTTGATGTATAGAAAGTGCAGTAGTTTTAATACATTTATTTACATTTGGGAAAACAAAACAGCAACAACAACAAAACATCACTCTGGCGAAGTGTAAAGAGAGGATTAGATGTTTAGGTAACATTTGAGGAAGGAGTCTCCGCTTTCAGATCCCTGTAAAAGTCGGTTACAGGGTCTTCGGGACAGAAGAGTTCAGTTACTCAGTGACAATAAATTCCTAATTTAGTTAAAGCGAGAAAAAACGCGCAGTAACGTAAGCGATGGTGAATGTCATGCTATGTTTTAGGGAAGCGATAAACGGTTTAATAAAAGCGTGGCGTGTTTGTTGATGGTTGTAAATAATGATAGTTGTCATGTAAGAGGACTTCAGGATGCACTCAAAAGTAAGAGTAAGAGTAAGTCTGATTTGCTTTACATCACGTTGCCTGACTGTGGATTCACCGGCTTGTTGCTTTCTCTTTCTTTCTTTCCTTATGTGTCTCTTGATCTCATTCTGTCCCCAACTTCCTGTTACAGCTGCTCGACCGACATGTGGATGCCAGGGTTTTGATTTCTAACCAGTCAGTAGCTCCGCTGAAGATTCCTCCAAATGGCCAGCAGGTTTTTGAGCCGGTGCGCTCGCCTCTTGGCCGTATCCCCCCAGGCCTCTTCAGCCGCCGGCCGTCTTCACGCGCTCACAGCTCACCAGCTCACGGAGTATCCGCCATGGTCCCAGTCCCTAATCTCACCATCCGTCAGGCCCCTGAGTCTGGGTGCCGGTCCAGCACAGGCAGATGATCCGAGCGTCACGTTTACTCGCACAGAACTGGATATCCGCGTGGAGAAAGCGACGACGCCGCAGGAAGTGCTGTCTTTGTGGGCAGACCGAGGCGGCTCCTCCAATCAGGCGGGTATGTGTCTGATCCAGCTCAGCCGTTTGGCGGTGGAAAAGAAAGATCTCGACAGGGCCACCATCCTTCAGGACCCTCGCTGTGTGGACTTGCTAGAGGCGTTGAACTCTCAGGTAAGCAGTGGTACACGGAGGTGCGTTAAAGCAACGCCGAGTGAAATGTCATGGGGTTCAGATATTGATTTTTGAAGATGGTTTTTATACGAGATGACGTTACAAAGAAGTAAAGAAAAACCTCAGACTGCATTCAATCATTGTTGTTACTCTTTTTTTTTTTTTTTTTAACTCCATGTCTATAATTTGCAATATTTAGAACTCGAGATCTTGGAATTAAAAGGTTCTAGACAGCAATTATACACATTTCAAGACCAATCCGACAGCAATCCTGTAGCAAAAGGATATTTTTAAAGACAGGAGTAATATAGATAGATAAATATAGCTGTAATTTGGTGATTTACGGACTCCGAGCACCTTTCACGAGCAGCAGGTGAAGTGATAAGTTCTTTCCAAGCTACGTAGAAGGAAAAAAAGAAGCAATAACCGTGTGAAACACCTGCTGATATCTGATTGGCTATTGATATCAGCCATTTTTGTCCATGACTATAAAATCCACCGTAGCCACGTAATGACCCAGGGATCTCCCATAGATGTATTCTTCCTGCTCGAACTCCCTCGCCGTGTCACCATCGAGCGCTTCGGTAGCAGAATCGGAGCATAAAAGTGTCACAGGCTTTCCAGTCACTGTGGCGGTAAAAAACTGAGCTGTGGGTTTGTTTCAGGTGAACGGGATATGGAACGGCACACTGGTTTCTGTCTTGCGAGCTCTCTCCATTCTCGGCGTCCCTACCGAAGCTCCAGTGATGTGCTCTCTCCAGACGGAGGCACTGTGGAGGCTCCGGCGCTTCAACTACCGTCACCTTTCCTCTCTGGCGGACTGGGCGTCAGGCTGGAAGAGTCGGGGGTAAAACACAAACACAAGCACTAGCACTATAGTCTGAGGTCTTAATATTAATATGTCTGTTTCTCTGTGACACTGTCGACATTTCTTTTGAGCGCAAAGATGTGAACGATGATAAACGAGCCCACTCGCTGCTCTGTGTTTCTGGACTTTGACGTCGTCGTCCATTCACAATACCGTCCACAGAAATGATTTCACGCTTTAAAGAATGTACTAGATACAATTTCGTGCACACGTAGAGCACGTTCACTGTGTACGTGATAAGGCTTAGAGGTGCTTTTATATAGAATTACTCGATTACTCTGGATATTTACAGTTTGTGTAAATATGCTGCAATACAGATAGTGT
>JAOVYU010000032.1:11778815-11789936 GCA_025674565.1 Synodontis membranacea | reverse complement strand
GTGTATGTGTGTGTGTGTGTGTTTGCAGAATCACTTCCCTCTATCGTCAATAACAGTCACGACATCTCTCTTTTTTCTCTTTCTCTGTCTCTTTGATTTTATTGTATTCTTATCTGAAATGCTCTGTTTACTGAATGAAGCAATGAATATTCTATTGTATTAATGCACTCGTTATCATTTCTACAGTAACAGTTCATTCACAGAAAATTGTGGTGACACTTGTGTAATCTTTATGGAACTAATCTCAGCTGTAAGAGCTTTAATCACAAATTTCCCAGCTCAGGAAAATCTTCAGGACAGTGGAGTTTATGCTTTTGGAATTCCTGCTATAAGGATGGGCTGTATTTTTTAGAGAGAGAGAGAGAGAGAGAGAGAGAGAGAGAGAGAAGGTTATTTATTGCAGATATAAGTGAGAACAAGTTTCTCCTAGATGTACCTTTCTTGGGGGGTTTCCTGACTTCTCTCCCCAGATTTGTCACACACCAATTCCAACCCGAAATCCAGCCCTTGCCTGTTACATGACAGCTACCGGCAAGCAAAGGTGACGGCTAACACATGCTTATACCGAGTCAGCCAACCACATTGCAACTGCTGCATATCTTGGCATCAAATGACAGTGTATAAAACTCAGTGGAAAGCACGATCTGCCTCTTCTACATAAATGAGCTCACAGCCCACCATGATTGGCTATCAGTGTCGCCGAGTGTCTCTGTGATCGACAGAGGAGAGAGAATGTACACCTATTTAAATGTACGAGTAATTCAGTAGAAGTTACCGGCAGTCCCACTGTATTACCAAAAATGTTGCACAACTGAAATGGGTGGGGTTTTTAATGGCCTAGTTTTTATGCGCTATCCAGAGGATGCTCGCACAAAATGCCGTTATGAACGTGACTAAGCAAGAAATCTCAGATTGCTCAGTCACTGCAGCACGGAAAGTCAGAGGTTGGGGGTTGGGGCTAATGCTGACTCTAGTTCTAATATTTATCTTCGTGTCTGTGGACAGAAGCAGTATTAGTCTTGCGCATTCTGTTTTGTAAACTGCAGGGGTTTGGTAGGGAAGGGCATTCAAGAATGAGGTCATGCATACAGAGAGAGAGAGAGTGAGAGAGAGAGTGAGAGAGAGAGCGAGAGAGAGAGAGAGAGACTGCTGTATCCGTTGGTGCACTCCTTGAGCAAATGCAACCCTCTTGCACATTGCAGGCATATTTCAAAATCTCTGTGTGGCAAGAGGTCTTTCTTTCTTTCTTTCTTTCTTTCTTTCTACTCTCTCACTCTCTGACACATAAATCTGGCAACAACCCTGTGTTGTTTTTCATGCTACCCCTTAACAGTTGCTCTGTGTGTGCCGGGTGTGACAGGATGATGCAATAATTTTGCATCATGACTAAGCACAACAAACCACCCACATCAAAACATACATACACACATGGCAGAGTTGAGGGACTACATACACACACACACACAGGCTGGTAAAACACAGAGCAATCTGAAAATCAGAAGCTGTTGTAATGGATCAGCTGGAGGATGAAATAGGAAGGACATAGAGAGAAGCATGGAGGCAGGGCTGCCAAGTGTCAGCAAAATATCTCAATAACCAACAAAAAGACTAGCCCAAAAAATGTCGGTGCTATATGACAGAACAAGAACGTACAGTATAGTCCTTTGATAAACCTCTGATTATTTTTAAACTAGTCCAGAAAAAATGCTGTCTGCAGATTTGCTTTTTTCCATGACCTTTTGTTACAAATCTTTGTATAAGTTTGTGTAAAGACTGCAATTGGCAGCCTCACATGGAAGTATTGTTCATGCGTGTTCATATTTGTTGTAACGTATAAATACCGCACAATCATCCAGGTATTTGCAGGCCCCTACGATATATCTTTACATTACTTAGCTTAAATAATCAGCCATACCATGTGATCCGCAGGTTGATTTAGGATACCTAGGCTAATCACTTTGCAAATAAACAAGACATAGACTAAGGTGACCATATGTCCTCTGTTTCCAGGACAAGTCCTAAAAACAATGGGACCTAAAAAAAATGTGTTGGGGGCAGATGTCTAAATCGCCAAAAATGTCCAGGAATTGGCTTTTGCTTTGTACAGTCACTATTCGTTTTGCCCCATGCTGCCATCCTGCCCCCAGTGTCCTCCTTTTTTGAAAACCACAATATGGTCACCATATATAAACACTTAGTAGGAATGTTAGATTGTCATCACATTCACCAGATCTCGACCCAGTTGAATATTTATGGGAGATTTTGGAACATTCATCAGAGGCTTGTATATTTTATTCAAATGTGTACTAAATCCGTGCTGGAGGCTTGTGGTAGCCCAGCACCTTACTAAGACACTTCACGTTGGATTTTCTGTCTGTTTACACATAGATATATAAATTGTGTGCATGCATGCATGGCTGTTCTGCTGACAGTAAATTAGTGTCCTCCTTTTACTGCCAATGCTGTCAATCTTGGTTTGCCTTGCAGGCAGAATAGGGAATTCATTCCAAGAGACTGTTACTCAACAGGCATTCAAATTGCTGCTTCTCACTATCTAACCAAGCTCCTTACACCATCACTACCCTCTCTAGAGTGATGAGATAAGTCAAATAGCCTTCTTTTGAAATTCTCTCTCCAAAGCTGCTGGCCCGTAGCACAAATTTAATGGGAAACTCTTGCATGCTGGGCGGTTCTCAACTTGGACCAAAATAGAAAAAAAAATAATGTTTGTATTTAATGCTACGCCATGATTCAAGTAATAAAATATTTTAATAACTCGATTCCAAATTCAACTCAAGTCATGGATGTTTTTAAAATGTATTAGTTTAAAACATCTTTTATTTCTGCACAGACTGAAATCACGTGTTCAAATCCAAATCAAATAACATGAGTCCACGTGACTGTTAATAAAATATATTAGATAATTAGTTTAAGTGTTATACTTGATACTTGTTTAGTGCTTTTGGGATATTTTATGTTTATTACAAGAGATTAAATGTAGAGATGGAGGATTATATTTGGATATCAAAGTTGATTTGTTGATTTGATAACGCCAGTCTACCGAATCTTTGCAATTTACTTATTTTTTGTTTATTAAATGCTACCAAAACCACTCCGTCTAAGCTGTGTCAGTGTAGATGACCTTTCCATGTAATATACTGAATATTTTATGTGACATTTGATGGCATTACTGCGTAGGTATGCATGTGTACTGCATCAGGAAGTGATAAAAAGGTACAAGACCACAAGCAGTTCACCTAATGGTCAATCTTGTTCCTTTAGAAAAAGAAATATACCAAAGATGGCACTCGAAGATGTTGTTTGTATATTTCCTAAATTTCTCATTGCTTCTTTTTTTTTCAGATTTGTCCAGGCAAACCTCAAGCTCCACAGCCTCAACTCCAACTGACAGTGCCTCCAGCCCATCTCCAAGCACTCCACCCAAGCTCTCCCCGCAATGTACCTCTCCGTTTGGACCTCGCTTGGTCATGTCTAAACCGAACACTTCTGCTCGACCTCAACCGGAGGGTGCCAGCTTTGAATCAGATGGGCGCACAGTAGGCCGGCTAACAGGGCGGTTTGGTAGGGTTGGCTGCAGACGGGGGCCAGTGAAAATGGAGCGGATTAAAGTTCTAACTGGAGCTGAAGTGGAGAGTGACTACCAAGAACCTGAGTCCATGGATGCAAGGGTTGTTATGGGACAAGAAGCATTACTGAAAACCATGGAGACACAGATTGGTGTGCCTCAAGACAAAAAGACAAGTAAAGAATCATCCGGTTCAGAACCCCCCCATTCAGACACTTCTACCCTTCTGGTAGAGAGAAAGATAAGGGTAGAGGAGAAAATTAAACTTGATACTGGTCAAGAGATTGAAAAATCTGACCAGGTTAATGCTTTGACCCCAACCCCTGAACAAGAAACAAGTATAGATCAGTTGCTTGAATGCCCAATTTTAGAAACCAAATCAGCAGATACTGGGCTGACTGAAAGCAGCACCTTTTTCCCAGATGATGAAGGAGACACACAGTCTCTATCTCAGAGTGAAGTGCCTTCCTTGTCCTTCTCCGAACCCTCCTATCCAGTTGATCCCCAACGCATTGGTGTCCTTCCTGGACTGGATCCTGATCGTTATTACACAGCCCCTTCCACCCCAATTAAGATGGCCTATTGCTCACATCTTAAGCAACAATGGCAACCAAGCAGTCCAAGCACAGGTCCTGGTTCACCAACAGATGAGTCTGATCTGTGCTCCCCTCCCACTTCTCCATCTGGATCCTACATAACTGCTGAAGGTGGCAGTTGGACCTCTTCCTATAATTCTGGCACTTCGCATTCCTGTTCACCTAATCTAACTGCTGAAGCTGAATTACAGGAGGTCCCTGCCTGCTATGTGGGCTCTCTTTCGGAGATTGGGGATGAGCTGGGAGATGACAGGCTTGTAGGTGAAAGGGAGCACTGTCTGTCTAAACCTGTCATGCCAGAGTTGGCTGAGAGTGAGGAACATGAGGAGGAAAAGATAAACAGAGAGACTTGTAGGCCTCATTGGGTGACAGAGAATGTTTCCCCACACAGGAGCAGCAGTGGCAGAACCACAGATTCAAAACATGAGGGAGAGGGATCTGAGGCCACCTTAGTCCAGGCAGAAATTCCAAGAGCCACTGATATATTACAACCTTTGGATGATCAAGATCAGGAGCTAGATCTGGACTTTAATGACTGCATTTCAGAGCACTTTGCCAGACATGATGCTCCTCTAAGCATTGAAGAGGACTTTCCGTCAGATCTGGCATGTTCTTCTCCCTTCGGTCACCAGCAGGCAGCAGCTTCAACCACTTTAGAGACAGGCAGTCTGACCCCTGCCACTTGTTCATCTGAGATTTCAGACACTGATAATAACAGCTTGTACAGTGAGATGGGATCTTCTGCTCTGTTCTTCCATGGGTGCTCCAGGGATGATGGACCTGGTGGAGAGGGGATGATTCCTGCATCGATGCTTCCGGTCCATGCCAGCTTGATATTCCAGGCAGATTCAATGGAAATAACATTATTCCCTACAGATGATGAGCCAGAAAACGACGTCGATGCGTATGCTGCTGGAGAGGAAGAGGGGGATGTGGATGAATATGATGATGAAGAGGAAGATGTGGACATAAATGATGACAGTGATTTGGAACAACAAGTTGAAGCCAGAAAGATTGGACCAAGGGGTGTTGATGATCCAAATGAGGAGGACACCTCTGCCTCTTTCCTAAATTCACTTTCTGAGAACTCAATTAATGATGGAGTAGATGAGTCATTTGCTTATCAGGATGACACGGAGGAATCAATTGATTCCACCTCTTGTAATGGAGATGAAGATGACCACCTGTACAGCACCGAGAGACATGCTGAGCTTGCACAGCAATTTCCTGCACAAGATGACCATGTGCAGTCAGTAAGCCATGCACGACCAGAATCCTCTGGAAGTGAGAGTGAAATGGAGATCTCCTCTGGATCTTCTGGGCCATCAAATGCATTAGTTCAGCAACATATTTCAATCTGCACAGCACATGCTGAAGACATAAACATACCTACTTCAAAGGCAGAATGTGCAAAGAGACTAGGTTCATCAAGCGACACTGGGGAACAAAGTGAAGAGAATAGACAGAGCACAGATCTAGAAAATGCAGAAGAAACAAACAATACATGCTGTGTGGTGTCTCAACAAAGTGTCCATACACAAATTCAAGGCTCAGGAAATCAGGCAAGTTCGGCAGAACTAAGTGCAATATCAGAAACCCTCACTAAACCAGTCCTTTGTGTGCTTGGTGCCACAGCAGCAGGCATAGATAATAAGATCAATATTCCGGATGATAAAGATCTAGATCAAAAGAATGGAAATAACTCGGAATTCATTAATACCTCACTCCAGCTTGATGAGACAGCCACAAATGATCTCAACAAGGGGGTTCCTTTATTGTCCCATCCTAAAGATGACTGTAGCCCCACAAACATACCAGTTTGTGCCTATCCCGAATTGTCTGAAGTACCAGATAACTTAACTCCTCCTGATATTTCCCCAACTGAACAGTCTCTTGACCAAGACAACTTGACCGAAAATCAGCCCAGCACAGATGATATAAGTGTTGGCTCTCTACATAAGTCCTCTTCTACTTACAGCATGCTTGCCATCTCACCAAAGAAGGAGAACTCCCAAAGTAGCATGGCAGAAAAGAAAGGTTCTTCTGAGGTTTGGGCTCCAGAAAAGCCCTTGTCTTTAGATGCATGCTGTGATTTTAGGCCAGAGAATTTGCTTATGTGTGAGATAGATGGATCACTACACAATAAGGGGCTATCCGTAAGTCCCAATATTTCGGCTCGAGATAACATCATGGGTGACCTCGAGGACGACAACAACAGCTACTGTGACTTGCCCGAGAAGATGGCAAATAATGAGGCTAGTATATTGGAATCCAATCTGTCCACTTGGAAGTCCATTGAGGACCTTTCAGAAGCCGGAGGGGGTGAGGACGATGCAAACAACCTCCAGAATCCAGACAACAACACGTTTTTACCAGAAAATATTCAGGAAAGAACATGGAACAACCCAGAACAGAGCTGTTCAACCAGTATCCCAGGTGCACAATCAACAGGTACACCATTAAATATCCTTTCACATGACGGGAAAGATGAGAAAGACCAGACCACTGACACCGAGTTTAACATTCCTGGGGAACCCACATCAAAAATATTCTTAGATATAAGCCCTGACATTTTGCCTAAAGAGGAACCAGAAGTCCTGGAATCGGTTCAAGAAAATGATGAAGCCCTGATTTTAATTTCTACCAGTTCGTACAAACAAAATGATCTCTGTGGGCCCAACACAACAAATGAAATATCAGACAAACCAAGTGACGTCATACATCATGAAACTTCTAAACAAATGTGCCTGGTAAATACTGAATCAATAGGCTTAGAAACCAAGCCTGTATTCAAACTAGAAGGGGGGTCGTTTGGCAACTTTGACCACAAAAAGAAACCAAGTGCATTAAAATTCGATACTTCCTCTTCTGACAAATCTCTGATCTGCTCTAATAAGGGTTTTACAACTGGGACACCAAATCTAGATACCAGGCAATTACAGTCTAACATTAAAAAAGAAGAAAATCAGCTGAATTCTGATAGTCAAGTGGCTGACCAACGGATCGAACCAAAGACTGAAAGAGGTGTGTGTATTTCAGAGAAGGCTGTGGAAGAAGAGAAGGCAGTGGAAACCTGCCCAAGAGACGAGACAAATGAAAATGTCAAAGCGAATACTAATGTTTTGGAACTGAGCAAAGAGGAGACTGAAGTCTCGGAGAACTCAAGTAACTCTGAAACTGAAAAAATAGAACTGAACGCCACCAGTGTTAACTGTGGTAGGGGGGAAAGTGTTTCAGTTAGCATGATACCAAAGGAACCTGTCACCTGTGACAACGGCAAAATGATTGGTGCCCTGGAGGAAAAGGAAAGCAAAATTAAAGACAGTAAACCTGAGACTGAAATAATGAAAACTCCTGCAAACGAGGAATTGTTTCCGAGTAACAAATATACTCCAGGAACTCAACAGCAAATAAACACAAATGATGCTAGAGGAGAGAAAAACAACCATCAAACACCAGTTCAATCCGTATTCCACCCTGCAGTCTCCGCCTCCAATAGTCCTGAAAGGAGCCCTAATTTGACAGAATCAACTGGGTCTGTTGACTCAGACGGTATTGGCAATCCGGATAAAAAAGAAGCACTTTCTGATGGCACCTTAGAAGTTCTGGAATCACAAAAAAGCACACAAGGTGCCAGCGATGACGATGTCACGGCCTCCTTAACTTCCGTGGAAGAAATTTCAGAACTGAGTAGACATCCCGCTCCTACCTCATCCAGACATGTGTTGGATGAGGACCTTCCCGCTCCTATACAAGAGTCCCAGTCCTCATTCGATAATTCTCAAATACACAGTCTCCTCACTCATACCGAAACAATGATAAGTGATGGATCGCATCAACATGAATCACCGAGCCCTCTTCAAGTGATAAATAAGGAACAGCCAGATGTTGAGTCCGAGGAAGAATTATCAGTCACACTTCCAGTACAGGATACGCATCAAACTGTGAACAAGCAGTCAGGCTTAAAGTCAAAGACTTGCAGACAAGAGAAGGCAGAAGGTGTGTTGTATTTCAAATCACTGTTACCGTGCTATTGTTTTTTTGTTTCTTTTAAACATGTACATCATGCCAAAATTCATTTCTGCATATACATGGTCACTATTAAAAAAAATGAAAAATTTTTTTGCTTCTTTCAAGCAGTATGCATGGAACACAGGCCAGAATCGCCCAAAAGTCCCCAGATCCGCCCCACCCGATGTATAGGACACAAAGAGAGTAGTCCTGCTCACAGAAAATCAAGCTTGAGCAATGAAAGAGAGATATTACCATGCATCACCTCTGCATTAAATTTCCCTGTGCAAGCAAGACAAAATCCACCTGAAAAGCACACTGATCACCAGGATGGATGTTCAATCAGCTACAGAACGAAGGACTCTAAGGAACTGGATTTCTCCCTAAAGAACACCAGTATGTCTTACTGACAGTATATTGCATGAAATCTTTCCTTAATTCCGTTTCCAATAATCATGCCTTTTTAAGACTTTAAGAGAATGAGGCATTTACACTATATCGTCGATTATTAGTTTATTCTCTCTCTCTCTGTCTCTATGTCTCATTTAAAAAGTGGGCTCATGTAATGAAACAGACAGTGATGGATCAATTCCTGAGCTGGAAGAGCCAAACAGAAGCCTCTTGAAAACCTCAGACCCACAAGTATGTGTATAATATGTGCTTACGCAGGAAAGCCATGTCCTGTATCAGAATACAAACAAGCTGATTGCAAAAGAAATGAATTTAGGACTACATTTTTTTTTCTTATTTGATCTCTTTCAGATATCACATTCTACCGCCGACGAGTCAGTGAGCAAAACTAAGCAGAGTCGAAGTGAGAAAAAGGCACGAAAGGTACGAGACCTTACTGATTCCAGCTGTTAATGCCTTTTTTTTACAACGTTTCTGATACAAGAATGCTTTTTCTGATGATCTTCTTCTTTCTTGTTGTGGACGTGTTATCAAGGCTATGTCTAAGCTTGGCTTAAAACAGATCCACGGAGTTACACGGATTACTATCCGGAAGTCCAAGAACATCCTATTTGTTATTACCCGTCCAGATGTCTTCAAAAGCCCTGCATCAGATATCTACATAGTCTTTGGGGAGGCCAAGGTTAGCATTTCGATTAACCGTTTTTGCAGCTTAATTTCAGGGGCAGAAATTGGACTATTAAGTTCAAGGGTATTTATATAAAATTTGGTCCAGGTATATTCAAATATCTTACTTACAAAGGTCTAGATAAGCAACTAACATGACTAAATGATGACAACATTTAAAATGCAATGCTTAAAAATTATTGATTAGTTTATGGCTTTAAATAAGTCCATTTAAAGTGGATATATTTTTTGCTTTGTTTTGTACTAAGATATTTGAACCCTGACCCAGAATAAATACATACCTGTACTTCTCTGCCCACTCATCCTTAAACATTCTGTTTATGTCATCAGTTTACTAATTTCAAAGAAAAATCTGTAAAAGTTTCTTTGCTGATGTCTCTAAGCCTTGAAGCTAATCTCTGGTCTAAAAGAGTTCAATCGTTTTATTGAAATGCAAGTGATTGGTTAAATCCCAATCTGCTCCAGAAGCCATGCTGGTTCATACTGTATTTAGCAAACGAACAAAATTACTGAACTATGAACTATGTTTTCTGAATATGAACCAGCGTTCATGTCCGTATCCATAAGTCTGCTTGCTTGATGACCCCTGTGTACGAGAAATTTTCAATTCATCAAAAGCGATCTTCCGTCGCCTCTGTTACAGATTGAGGACCTGTCACAGCAAGTGCACAAGGCTGCAGCAGAGAAATTTAAAGTTCCCCTTGACCCTTCTCCTCTGACCCCTGACATCTTGCCCAGCCTCACCATAAAAGAAGAGAGTGAGGAAGAAGAGGAGGTAGAGCGTTGACAGTGTCTTTAGAATTGCGCCCTAGTACAGTAACTTGACCTGCATGACGTTTGTTGAAATATAATTGAAATGAGGAATTCTGAACGATTTTTATCTAGAGGAAACTGCCATTGTGTGGGCTTGGCCTTTCTCCTGTAGCTCAAAATAACATACTACCATGTAATTCTATATGGCCATTTCTATATACAGTATGTAACCTACTCTGATGCACCATTGTGTGGTCTCCATTTGTCTTAAATGGACAAAAATTCAATTGCTTTCTCGCCATTAGGTGGATGAGAGTGGACTGGAACAGAGAGATATAGAGCTGGTAATGGCACAGGCTAACGTGGCTCGGGCCAAAGCTGTCCGCGCCCTACGTCACAACAAGAACGATATTGTCAATGCTATTATGGTAAGCCAACACTTTTTCCAGTATATGTCCTTAAACAGATACATGATGGTAATTCTTCCCTATAAATATTGTTGTACTGTTGCCGGAGATTATTCTGTCCTCCTTCCTATTCACAAAGTGTGAAATAATGTTTGTCGCATATATATCTATCTTCAGGAGCTAACCATGTGATTGAAGAGGTCTCGCCTGCCCCCAGCTTTTCTTCCTGGCATACCCATCAACCCTTCCCAGTAATGCTGCTACATCCCTTCAATACCCCTTACCTGCTAAATAAACTCTATAAAAACGGACAACTGTTTGTTGTTTCATATATTTTTGTTAACTGAAAGTCTGTAATCACCCACGCAGTGTATGCCTACATTCAATCACACTTCACTCAAGGCAAATGTTTTGCTTCGTAACAGTGATGCTAACTGTGACTGGCAAGTACACATTGCAGTACACACATCAAGCCCATCAGTAGAATATAAACCAGCAGATGGTATTCTATATTTGTAATCAAGAATGCGTATTCTTGAATACTTACTCTTCCACGTTCTAAGAGACAGAAGGCAAAGACATGGCACTCATCTCAACATTTATCAATATGCTACTATCAGTTACTCACCACAACTAGAACTGGCATTAAAACTGAATTCCTTTGTTAGGA